>CM060120.1:22580005-22700005 GCA_030522415.1 Channallabes apus
TTCATTTTTATAAGAAAAGTCCTTATAAGGAAAAATCTTCAGTTATAGCAAATCTAGAGTTCAAGACAAACTGTTTGTATTGGAGTGGTACGACTATGGTATAGTATGATTAAAAAATAATACCAAAAGTTCATGAAAAAAAGTTATGAACAGTAATATGGTTACAGTAAAAGACTAATAAAAAAAACATTATCAAAAAGAAGCCAAACTGCATAAATCCTCATTGTATTATTATTATTATTATTATTATTATTATTATTAATAATAATAATAATCACAATAATAGCTGTGACTGTCATTACTTTGAATAATGTGTTGAAAATAATCTTATGTCTCTCTTAATTTCATTTTTTGCCTCTTTAGCTGGAGTGGACTATGTGGGCATTAGTAAGAACTTGGACTTTGCCCCAGGGGTTAACGTGCAAACCATCCGAGTCACAATTCTGGACGATCTTGGGCAGCCACTGCTTGAGGGCGCTGAGAAGTTTGAGCTTATCCTGCGCTTGCCCTCAAATGCGATTCTAGGAGATCCGGCAAAAGCCACAGTCTTAATTAACGATTCTATCTCAGACCGTTAGTGTATTATTACTTGAACATACTGGCCAATTTTAACTCAATCATCTTTCTAACATGGAAAAATCATATAAATCTTATAAAAACTAGTGGTTTATAAATTGAATTCATTAGCAATCTCGAATGTTACAGTGCCAAAGATGCAGTTCAAACATCACCTTCTGACTGGAGAAGAGAATGATAGACGTCTAACAGCTGTAGTCCAGCGCAGTGGGGATATCACACATCAATCCACTGTGCGCTGTTACACACGCCAGGGATCTGCTCAGGTGGCCAGTGACTTTGAAGAGAGACCCAACACTGATGCATCAGTCATCACCTTCTTACCAGGTAAATTATGTAGTGCAGGAGATTGTGTGAGGAGATTGACTGTGACCATCTGCTCAGATGTTTTTATTTGAAAAAGACATGAGGAAGTGAGCAGACAAGACTTTACTGTGCTGGAAAGCCTCCAACCACTATGATTTTTTTTATTCATCATTATTTAATAAAACATACCAAACATACAAAATATAACAACGTATTTAATTAGTACATTATTATCATCATCGTTATTATTATTTATTTATTTATTTGTATTTATTTACTTACAAATTTTTTTAGGAAGTGTAAATATATTATAAATAATATGGTTGAGTCTTTGTTTTTTAACAAAAGATATTGATCCGGTAAGTATAGTCCTCGTTCATACCCCATTCTGCACCACGGTCCCATCAAGCGTCTAGCACGGCCTGACTTGACCCACCATCCCCCAGGGTACCTCTAGGACATGCATCAAGACTTTTCTCTGTCTTGGCACCAGGTGGTAGAGTGAACTTCCCCTTGCTATCCAGACAGCTGAGTCACTGTCTGTCTTTAAACACTAAAGATCTACCTCTCCACTTAATATGTAAATAAGCACTAATAAAAATAAAAACCCTGATTGTTAAAAAAGCATTTAGTACTTTTTCTGTTGCTGTACAACATAGTTGTCTAAACTCCTCTCTAACACAAAGATTGATAGTATTTTTTGATCATGCTTGAGCACTTTTGTACGTCACCTGGAAGGGAATTTACTCAAGGTTGTAAATATAGATAAACGTTCAGATGTACGTTTCTGTCTGATAGAGCTGTGTAGCTATCAGGCCAATCCAATCTGTCTGTACAGCCACAGCAAGCTGATAGCATGGATTGGCAAATCTAAAGAAGGTGGTTCAATTTGGAACACCTATGGCAAACTAAAAGTCAATCAATTTGTGAATTTACAGACAATTGATTGTCCAATGTCATTCGGGTACAGAGTAGAGACAGAGGCATTGGACCAGGCTGTCTTGGCACATGACTGAGAAAAAGTATGCCCTTACTGCGGTATGCTGTCACTGTTCCAAGCTATATTCATTAATGTTATACATTCAACAGACTATGTAACGAGTGATGGATAGTGTATTGCAACGAGTATGGTTCTGTGTGTGCTACATGACCACTGATCACCAGACCAGAACTACTGTCCCAAACGTCACACCTTGAAATTAGGAGTATGCCCGCTGAGAGCAACTGCGGCATGCTGTTACATTTGCGAAATGTCAGACACATTATACGTACTGTACCAGCTGTATGCAGGCAAATGGAACATTTTCTCTCAGTGGTGTGACGTTAGCGCTTAGATATAACCCCACTATCTTGGACTATATATAATGTTTTGGGTTTAACATGATCTATTTTTGCTCTCTGTTATTTTCTGGTGAGCTGCATCATCAGGGTATATTTTGAACCCTTTTGACAACACCCATACATGTATCTGACCCCCCCCCCTCCTTCTCCATTTGTAAAGTATACTGTAAATACCTTGTATACCAGACTTAAATTAGACCTAAATGTAACGGAAAGGTATGTTTGAAACCATGATTTCATGACCGAGCAAAGGCCTACTTTCTCCACCTCGGTCAAATATGCTTGATTGGGCAAAGGATAAGCATGACATGGTGGGAGCCTTTTACAAGCTGTGTGGGTGAGGTCACTGTTGCATAGTGTATAAAATTCAGATTTTTGATTTTGATCAAAATCAGAATAGAATAGAATAAAATAAAATAGAATCAATAAAGCTGATTTGAAAACCTGTTTCAATTCTCATAATAGCATTGCTAAAATTTGTAGCTTTTATAAGAAACAGAAGTATTAGAATTACATGTGTTGTAGTTAGCCAAAGACATTTTTTAAAGTTTATAAAATGAAAGATCTATTTAATTTAAGATGAAATATATACTACAATGCAGCTACTGTATATACATATTAAAGGGGTTGATTTTTCTCTATAGGTGATACAGAGAAGTCATGTGTGTTAACCTTGGTGGACGACTCAGTGTATGAAGAGGAGGAGGAGATGAGGCTTGTGCTTGGGAGTGCTACAAGTGACTCTCCATATGGAGCGTCTGTAGGCACAAGGAACGAAACACTTGTCAAGATTAAAGACAGTGCTGACAGTAAGAGGAAAGATAAACATTGTTCTATTTTCATTTCTTTTGTATATTATATTGGCATATTCTTATGCAAGACCCACTTTTTGCCTCACTTTTAATGCACTAAACAAAAACGACATTTATCAATTACACAAGTAAAACATTATAAAATATGATCAGAAATTATTAAAACCATATCACATGCTTGTCATTTTACAGTAAAGTTTTAAGAACTTTGATCTTCATGGAAACGTAGACAGAGAAGTAGAGGACTAGTGTTGTAGAATACTGCAAGGCGAAATGTCATAATAACGCTACAAGAGTGTTTTAAAAAAGTATTGCAGAGATAATATAGAATAATTGTTAAAATATACTGCTAAAGATTCAAGTTTTAGTTCGGGGGAAATCTTTTTATAAATATAAACAAAGAATCATTAATTAAAATCTTTTTTTTTTCCAGAACCAATTATCAAGTTTGCTGAGACAAAGTTGAGCGTGACTGAGCCGAAAGAGTCAGGAAAGATAAGCAGTGTGCGGATCCATGTGCTTAGAGTCGGAGATGCCTCCAAAGTTTCCGTGGTGAGAGTGCATACTAAAGACGGTTCAGCTGTGTCAGGAGAAGACTATCACCCCATCTCTCAGGGTGAGGAAGCTCACAGTATTTCTCCCTTTTAAACCTTTGTATTTGGTTAATATCTCAATCTGGAAAAGTAGTTGCATTATAACATCCTCTTGGCCAAATCAGAATATTGGTGCTAATTTTGTTAATTTTTTTATGTTATACATATAATACAGAAAATGTGTGTGTGAAGCTAGTTTAGAAGTTCATGCAACATGAAAGTGTACAATCTTGCTTTCCTAAAAATTTCAAGTTTGCTAAATTCAACCTTTTTGGAGAGATAATTTTATATGCGCCTCAAAAATAGCCATTTTATTTAGTATTAAGTATATAGTTATGTACACTATGTAAACGGGAAAGAAATTGAATTTAGCAAATGTATTTCTTTTTATCTGATAAAAATACAAATGTGAATGCATATTTACAAAAAATTAGACATGGATCAGGAGATGAGAAGCATTAAGTATTTTGAAAAAAAGTGTTATAAGATCTTATCCAAAAACGTATTTGTTCACCTACAGTAGGTGAGACATTTTTAACACCAATACCACGATTTTGCTGTCTGACATTTTAATGCTTATATGCATAAATATTTATAATCGTGTTTATAGTTTGGGTGGCATAGTTCTTTACATTTCTACAGATACCTAGGAAGCTTTTATTTGTGTGTGTTTATCTACAGATGTTGAATTTAAGGAAGGTGAAAAAGAACATTTCGTGGAGGTGGAGGTCCTGTATGATGGAGCCAGAGAATTGAGAGAAGCATTCACTGTCCACCTCAAACCGGATGAGAACATGGTGGCTGAGATCCAGGTACAATATCGCAAACATTTTGGTCAGTGTTACACCTTGGAGTATGCATATTAGGCATACAGTTGTATAAAATATTTTAACTAGTACAAGGTAAGGTAAGTACTCTTCTGCTTGTCTAATATTTAAAGACTCCTTTCCGTTTTACTTGATGTGATTGTTTAATTGCATGATTAAAGCTGTAAGAGAGTGATTTGAAAAGGGAGGAGACAGTTCAGTTTGAACTATAACGATCTGTCTAGTCACTAGACCTTAACTCTCTCTAAAAATTGTATTAGAGTTTAAATTGGCTCTCAAAACAGCCTTAAGAATTAAGCAGGCATGGCAGGTATTCCAAAAAGATGATGGAAATATTTCTTTGAGATTCTGTTCCAAGTTGCGTTATACAACTCCTGCAGATCTCAAAGAGGTTCTGTTGGACTGGGAAGGCCTTTTCCCTATTTCATTATTCTAAGTAAATTTTACAGACTGTTGTATTCCAGCAGTGATAGAAACAGTCGAACTAGCCTGTGTGGCATCACCAGTCATCCCACAGTCAAAATCACCTAGCTCACATTTTTCCCATTCTTATTCATGTACATACATTATGACTAATGGAGGATTAGACTACAATGTTAATTCTTTCTTTTACTGGCAGATGTCCAAGGCCATAGTGTATATTGAAGAGACAAACAGCATGGCGGATGTCACTTTCCCCTCACTGCCACATGTTGTGTCTCTACTGCACTATGATGAAGTCAGAAGGACTAAACACAATGCTCGACCACCAGCTGGCTATCCAGTCATCTGTGTGACGGTATGTTTTTATCAATTCTACAGTAACGGTCTGTATTATATGAAAAGATACTCATTTCTGCCATTGTGACCTTCATTAAAACAATGCTTATCAAAAGTTTGGACACACCTTCTAATTTCATGGTCTTTCCTTATTTTTCTTTCTTTCTACATTGTAAATCAGAGCTGAAAGCATCTGAAATATGCAATAATCTCATTTGAACAGTTGATATTGAGATGTGTCATAACGCCTGTAATCTGAGGTGCTGGTTGTTAATTGGTGATTACTGAGGCTGGTAACTCTAAAAGAACTTCTGCTCTGCAGCAGAGGTAAGTTTTGGTCGTGCTTTCCTGGGAAGGTCTTCATGAGAGCCGGTTACAGTACATCATGGTGCTTGATGGGTTTTGCAAATGCACTTGATAATACTGTTCTTGCAAGAACTATTCCAGAACAGCTGACTTCCATGTCTTAAAATAACAATTGACTGTTGTTGTTGTTGTTGTTGCTTAATTACATAATTTTATGTGTAATATTTAATAGTTAGTTAGTTTTGAAATCTCCAGTAATGTTCTAGAATGAATCACTGAAAATAAAAACACTGAATTAAAAGATGTGTCCAAACATTTGACTGGTACTGGACATGTAAATATGTAATAGAAAGTGAGGAATTATGTTTTTATTAAAATTTCAAAGACATCAAGATTGTTATATATGCAGTGTTTAAAAGCACCCTGGAAGTACAAAGGAACAGACAAATCCTTGCCCTTCTTAACATAAGTTGGCAAACTGTGAGAGGACTTAATATAAAGTCACACATTATCTAATTATAAAGTATATTTCTCCCGGGGCAAAAGTAAGAGAATGAAGAAACCTCACAATTTTTAAAGTAGACTGTTTTTAACAGTAATAAGGATCCTCATTGTTATTCTGGATGCTTTGTGCTGTATGGGTGGGAAAAGAGGAAAGGTTGGCATTTACAGTATGTTTTAAGGTGCATAACACAAGGTAGAATGGGTTAATGGGAATTTATTTCTAGTAAACTAGTGTTAGTACCTGTCGTTAACGGTTACTGAGTTTGTAGAGATAGTTAAAAAGTTAAAGCTAAAAATAAGCTGATCTGCTTTGATGTATTTTTTTATGTAATATACTTTGTGTATTTATGGTAAAGTATTGCGCTGATTGGCTCTGTTGAGTAATGCGTATAGCCACGCCCACATCGAGGGCTAAACCGCTGTATTTGTGCCAAAAATGCAATGGCTGCATGTGAGGTAATCTGGCACAAAACTGCTCATAAAGTCTCTTAAACCCAACATTTTAATTTAATTTATTGCACCGATTTAACTCCATTTAACTCAAATACTGAAGTACAGACAAAGTTAAATTAAATTCTGTCTAGCCAGTTTTGCGTAAAGCTGTGACAAAATCAGCTGGACAGATAAACAAACAGAATTTTTTCTGAAACTGGTTTCAGGCCATAAGGGAAAGGCAGTCAACTAAATCACATTGAGTGCATTATAGGTGCATTATTATAGGCAACCACCAAAAATGCCGGATATAATACTGGATATGTATGTGTGTGTGTGTATGTGTGTGTGTGTGTGTGTGTGTGTGTGTGTGTGTGTGTGTGTGTGTGTGTGTGTGTGTGTGTGTGTGCGTGCGTGCGTGCGTGTGTACATGCATGCGTGTGTGTGCTGCCTTTTGTGTTGGTGCCTGCTTAGTGTAACTTCTCTGTCATAAGATTGAGTGTACAGTAAGGAATAAGAATGTTTTATTCAGCTGTTTTATAACTCGAATATAATGCAACTACTTAACTAATTTAAACAAAAATTTAAGCTAATAATTAATTATTTGTTGCATATCTAGTTTAATTGGAGGCTTAATAATAGTAAGGAAGAATAAGAACACAGTGTGTTGTTGATTACATCTGGCCTTTTAGATATGAGATAGAAAAACATCATAATGTGTGCAGAGGAAGTATAATTTGCTGATTAATGCTGGTGTTTTTGCTGTTTTGATTTGTTTTTCACATTCGCTCACTGTTGTTTTTCTGTGACCATAAATTAATGGCCTGTGCTGACGTAAACAGACGAACGCAAAAGGAGGTGTGACAGGCAAAATCTGTCAGTGCATTACTGCCTCCTAAGTGTACCTTTTAGCACAGACATGGGATTAGATGAAAATTTTCTTAAATAGAAGTACAGCTTTATAATTCTTGTTGAATTTTTTCAACCGTTTTGTGCATGTTTACTCTCTATTTCACTCCACTTCAACAGATATGCCACTTATTCCAAATGTTAAACTTTAAACTTAATAAATAAGTGTTCAATAATTTATCTGTAACACACACACAAAAAAAATTTTTTTACCTATTATTTACAGCATCCTATTTTTAACTAATGTTTAAATCCACAAGAGCTATGAGATGACTAACACCCAAACTAAACCTCAAAATCTCCATCTAAATCCATTAAAACATACAAATGTAATTACATTTATTTTAAACATTAATGACACATGGTCATGTTACTCTTCTACTGCTATCCACCCTTTTCCAATCTTCACAATATAATGTTATAATAGAAATGGTCCTGAGATGCCACATGATTATGTAATATCTAGAAAGGTTTTATGTAATATCTAGATTTTAATCTCATAATTGTGTTGTTTTTCTGCACAATCAAAAGTCCCACTTTGACTGTATATTTTTGGTAAACCTCTTCAATTAAAGCTGAAGTCTACACTTCAATCACACCTTGCTTAATCAGTTTCAAATACACTTTACCATACAGAGGCAAAATTATGGAAATTGTGTCATTGTCCAAATACTTGTGGACCAGATGGTGAATAATCTTGGTAAAAACATTCTGGCAATGATCCTGCTGACTTTAAATCTTCTTAACATACTGCAACTAAGCACTTCTTTTCTATCTTCTGTAGGCATGCAACCCCAGGCATCCAGAATTCGAGAAAACAGGCTCAATATGTGCGAGTGAGCACATCAATGACACGCTAACACATTATCGCTGGCTTGTCAGTGCACCCACTGGGGCGGATGGCGTCACTAGCCCTATGAGGGAAGTAGATATTGACACCTTTTTCACCTCCTCCAAAATAATCACACTGGACTCCATCTACTTTCAAGCCGGGTCACGGGTTCAGTGCGCCGCTCGTGCTGTTAACTCCAACGGGGACGAAGGCCTGGAGCTCAGCAGCCACATTGTATCCATAAGCACAGAAGAGGGTCAGTCAACATGCACATTTCCTGACTCTTTCAATACTTTGCTACTTGAGTTACAGATGGAATAATATACAGCTTCATATTTAAAAATTTTTTATGTTATAGTCATAGACATATTTTCCAAATAGCTTCATAGTTCCATTAGTTTTTCCCAGTTTGTTATCTGTCTGGATAACGTTTGTTGTTGATCTGGGCAAATTAGTGTGTGTATATATATATATATATATATATATATATATATATATATATATATATATATATATATACCATTCAGCACAATCAGAAATATATTAAAAGTGTCACATATATAAAACAGTTGGAAATTCACCAGAATGTGGACCCATGAGGCACCAGTAGCGCATGTCTGGGGACTTTTTTTGTACTTGCATGACAACCACTTAGCCCTAAAATTAAAGTTGTATTTTAGATATCCTTTTGTTTAACTATGTTTCGGCAATTTCACATCTCAACTACATTTGGAAAACCATAAAAAACCTTAAACTACTCTAAAAAATGGGCATTGAAAAAGGTGCAAATTTTTTTTTTATTATTATTTTTTTACTTGCGTGAAAAAACAACTCTTTCATATATATAGTATTTTTGGTGCTATGACATTATCCACCCTTTCCCAATATTCGCAGTATAATTCTACAATAGAAATGGTCTTGGTTGCCACATGATTAATTATGTAATATTGTATCTAGAAAGGGGAGCAAAACACTTGAACAACAGGTTTTTTTTAATTATCAATTTAAAATTGTTGGTCACTCAAAAGAGTTTGTTAGTATTTCAATGAAATTTAAAATGGTTAGAAGGACTAAACTTTGTTGAATAGCGTATATACAGCTAAACACTTAATTGATCAAGCTACTGCTCACCCTACCCCCCACGACACATACTGTACACACACACTGACAAAAAGGTAAAGGAAGGAAAAAATTATTAAATTGCAAATATTGGGTATTGAGGTAAGTTTCAAAATCAACTATTAAATGCCAGTTCCATATCAACAATTAGTTTGGACATGTTGCAAGAAAGAAGCTCTTAGTGCTACATCTTGAAAAATTTAAGACCTACAGTAGGGTTCACCAGCGGTTCGAACTACAGGCTGGAGGGTCAGGGGATCTCATGTGAATTGACAGCATTATGAATTCAGTGAGGATATTTCAGTCTAAATTTTACCGTTATCAAGAGATTAGGACTAAACCCATGGACCTTACTGAAAAACTGTGATCTTAACTGTTTTTCCTCAAGAGGTTAGGACTGAACCATGAACCCTGCTGGAAAACTGTAGTCTGAACTAGAAGACTAAAACAAGCATGCACAGACCTAAGAGTAAGCAGTACAGGAGTTTGAAATGTTTAGAAATCCTTTATTCTCAGTGTACCTGTTACTATACAGAAACGGTCAAAGGAACATGCTATACTAATTAGCATCCATATGTACTATCCTTAACTATTAACCTTAAAGGTCCCACATTTTCCTATATCTTTAACAAGTTAGTACAAGTCTCAGAGGTCCTGCAAAATGTGTCTGTTAATGCTTCAGCTGAAATTCCCCATAGACAATGTTGCCCTTCATACTGTACATACATCTCCTTTTTTTACTCCTCTTCCCAAATGTAGAAATGTGCCATTTCTATGTTAAATTGAGCTCTTGTTTAGTTACTCCTTACCAGATGATGGCAGAGTTGACCAGAGCTGAGCAACAAGACAAATAATACAAAGACCAAAAAACAAAGAAGATGGTATCTTCCTTAATAAGGTCACAATATGGAAAATCTAAATGGCCTGATTAAGCCTTGACTAGTACAAAATCAGAAAAAAGAACAGCAAGGACAAATGTGTACAATCAAATTAAAGATACATTTGAATGTCTAAAAAACACAACATTAAAGATGACAAAAAAAGAATAAATTCTTACATCGTCGGTCCCTGTTGAAACCTTTCAATCATTATGATTTATTCAGTTGTTACAATGAAGCTAATGGGGACGATTTTTGTTGCTACTTTGAGGAATGTAGATCAGGACTCCCTGATGGTTGCAATGGGGTATAAGGCTGTATGTATTATTTATCTATACAGTGCTGTGAAAAAGTTTTTGACCCTCCTGGTCCCTTTTTGTTTTTTGCATATTTGTTACACTTAAATAATTCAGATCATCAAATAAATTTAATCAAAGATAATTCGAAACAGGTTTAGAAGATGATGTCATTTATTAAGGTAAAAATAATGGCCCTATGTGGGGGAAAAATTGCCCCTTAAAAAAGCAGGAGGGGCAAATATTTTTTCACTGCACTGTATATTAAATTACATGAATGCCTTGATTATTCGAACACCACAGGACTCTAATCATCACAACATGTTCAGTGTTTAAGTTTTATTGGCCCGACAAAATATCATTAGTAATTTGTCAGCCTCATGAAGTATCAAAGCTGTTTTCAAGAATAACATACAGTGGTGGATGCTAGAAGATTTCTTTTGCACAAAAGATAATTGCTTTTTTTTATTATCTTTTTTTTGTTTGTTTTAGTTTATGTTTCATAAGGAGAGATTCTTCTTTTATTTATTTTTTTATCTATACAAAAAGGAATCCCTACGTCATTTGAATGAAACTTAAATAATATACATTAACCAAATCAAAGAATAGAGAAATACAGCATCATGATTCTTTGAGTTCAACAGATTACTGCCCAGCTGTAGGCTACACAAAGGCATTTTTATGTGACTTCACTGTACTAATCACTATGCTTGATATCCCTTGGCAGGAATGTGTCACCCTCGTAAAGTGGGCACAGTAGGTGCTGAACCTTTCTCTGCCAAGCTCCAGTATACCGGCTCTGAGGACCCAGAACATGCCAACCTCATCAAGCTTAGTGTCACCATGCCCCACACAGATGGTGAGCAGTTGTCTTGCTTATACTGTTGAAGAGAGCTTTGTTCGTGAAGCTGCACACCAGGTTGTTCTTTCACATCTCCCACAGGAATAGCCAGGTGTTAATATTGAATTTATGTTTCATTGCCTGTGAAGGTAAACACGTATATCAAAATTCCAAGCCTTTCATTGTGTTGTTTTAATGGTTATTTGTAGACATCAGAGAATTTCTGAGGCCGCATTATCATAATTAAGAAAAACATCAGCACAACATCTGTTACTTTTTCACACATTTCAAGGCTGTAATGTAGGCCACGGGAGAAAGTGCACATATAAATAGCGAGTATAATTCTACTTTATTACACCTCTCTCTTGTACAGCTGTTCAGTATTTTATAATGTCATGGCAACCAGGAAACAAATGCACTTTTTATGTAAGTTAGGGATTAAAGCGACTCTAAATATGTGGTGAGAAGGATTTTAAGAACCTTTTCAATTATTATTCTCGGAATGTTTTTCCAGGCTTTTGTTGAAATAGCCGGGCTATATGGATCATACAGGGAAAAAACACCAAATTCATTGTTTTTTGGTCTTGGGGATGCAGTGCACTATATTTTATGTAATTTCCCTATTCTAACATTCCTAATTTGACTAATTCAATGATTTTCAACACCACAGAGGCCAAATAAAATGTGTTTGTGTTTAATTCTGACATTTTTTCAGTGCTGGAGGACACAGAACAACAAGGCTTTATGTTTTTAGGCATCAGGATCCTTACTGTATGTAGGAATGTTATCTAATAGACATTTCCATGCACCATAGCATCAGTCCATAGCAGGGGTCCAAACACAGAGCCTGGGTAATCAAAAGCAAATTAATTCTTGGAAGTAGTGAAACAAGGTTTTATCTCAGAAACAATAGGGGAACAGTTGGTGATAAGAGTGAATACACTTTGGAAGGGATGCCACTCCATCTTATGCTCCATACAGGCGAACACTCACACACACACAAAACACAAACACACACAGCCTAGGGACTGGGCAACTACAGTATGGACCCTGGAGTTGTGAAGAATGTTTGAGATGTGGTTAAGTACACCAGTTAATGAGTCACAACAAATGATGAAAGAATTGAAATTGCTGGCCGTGTTGTGTGTGTGTAAAGCTGGCCCGGGGTGAGCGAGGGACACCAGGGCACTGCAGATACTGTATCTTTTTGCGCTTATGTCTATAAAATAACAAATTATTCTTATTAGTTTGTCATTATTTGAAAGGGAAAAAATGGAGAAAATTTTAATAGAAATCATTTTAGCAACCACTATAAGTGAAAACTTTAAAAAAAAATTTCCTATTTATCCTTATTGTGTGTAAGCACATTGTCTGGGCAAAAAAAATCACACATTTTGACTTTTAGTTAAGTTAGAAGGTTAAAGCTAAAACTAAGCTAAGTTTTAGTATAATCAGTGATACTATTATTTCAGGTTGAAGCCCACATTCTGTACTTTACATGTCTGCCTGCAAAAATAATTAACTCCTTCATTTTTTAAAACTGTTCTTTCATTAAATTTTCTTTGGTGTGACAACATTACATGATATTGGTTTCCACTTTATCATTGGATAAATATTAGGAAAGTGTACAAAATTTACCTAGCTTATGACTTTTCAAAAGATTTTGAATCTACTGTCATTTCATCTTATTACAGTCGATGGGAAGGAGATATTATAGAAAAGTTTATGTTTAGGACTTGTTTGCATTAAGTTGTACATCTGTACATTATTTCGTCGTCAGTCAAATTCACTCCCTGTTAGGTAATTGGACAGATGAGAAAAAGTAGATTGGATGAAGATTAAGTTTTGTCTTAAGACGAGTCCACGGCAGCAAAAATAAATTATATCACTTCAACGGTGAAAATATTAAGTAATCCCAGTAAAAATATTCAGTTTATGTGCGTACATAGACACTCGTTTGTCCGGCACCCTGCGTACACGAACACAAATGAACGTAATACAGTTTTTTGCAGGCTCAAACGCCTCGTTGATGAGAGAGGTCAGCGGAGAATGTCCAGGCTGGTCTGAGCTGACAGGAAGTCTATTGTACAGTAGGTCAAGAAAGCACAGTGGTAAACAGAAAAACTTCTCAGAATGCATAACACATCAAACAAGGGCTACAGGTTTATGAACCAAACCTTATTTATTTTTCTCAGAAATTTTCAGCTGTCTACTTCTGTATGATAGCCTCAGATTCTTGTTCTTGGCTGACAGTAGTTGGAATCCAGTGTGGTCTTGTGCTGTCCACCTTAAGCTTTACTGTAATGTAAATTACCTGCTGAGATGCTTTTCTGCTCACCAGTATTGTTAAGAGTGGCTATTTAAGCTACTCTGTTTTTCCTCAAACCAGTCTGGGCATTTTTTTTTTTTATTTCCCTTCAACAAGGTATTTCCATACACAAAACTCATAGTTTTTTGTTTATTGCAACATTCTGTGTGAAAGACTGTCATGATTCCCAGAACATCAGCATGTATATATTAAAATCATAAACAATTCTTGAAATGTTCTCAAAAAAAAATTCTCTGTGACGTCACAGCTTGGATAAGTGTGGTGAGTGTATGTACTGTGTACATTGTATTTTTGGATAGGATGACAATAAAAGTTGACCGAGTTACATGTGTGTCTTCACTTGGCACTAGGCATGCTCCCAGTGCTCTCTACCCGTGCTCTGTCCAACTTCGAGTTCACTCTGAGTCCGGATGGAAGCCGCATAGGGAACCACCGCTGCTCCAACCTTCTGGACTTTCATGAGGTTCCCACACGCCATGGCTTCCTGACAAAGGCCACTAAGAGTGCAGAACAAGTGGGAGGGAGCGCACCCTACCAATACAACTCTACCATGAGGGGCCTGAACACACTGCGATTCTACAGGAACCTCAACCTAGAAGCCTGTCTGTGGGAGTTTGTAAGTTATTATGACATGTCTGAGCTGCTCACAGACTGCGGCGGGAGCATCGGGACCGACGGACAGGTCAGCACTTTTAGACTACTTTTATGTCTCGGTCGAAGCTGTCTGAATCAAGAGAATTCTTTAGTTTCTTTCAAACAGCAATGATTTTCTATGGAGTGTAATAAAGAAAAAAATGAAATAATGACTAGTAATCAGTATCCATATGTTTTTAATACTGTATTATTCATACAGTCCACAACTCCTCGAGTACTTGAAATTGACTTTGATAAGTGACTAATTTGTTCTTTAGACTGTAAGGAACACATGGTCTATAATCTGTTTTATATAGAGCTGCTCGCTGCAGAGCTAAGCGAGTGATTTTGGTCTGCTATTATTATGCACAAATCCATTTACATAAAGCTCTTGTGTTCAGCTAGTAAATTGTTGGTATTCTTTCACATGTACTGTAGACTAAATCTGATAACTTGCTCCTTGATACTTAGTTTGGTTCATAAAATCTGGTTTGTGCTGGTAAGACTGGAAAAGGTCAAAGCTTTTCAAAAATCAACCTTTTATTTGCAAAATGCGGGAAAAATGCATAAACGTGTATTAGAGTCATCAAGGTTGGAAAATCAGAATTTTTTATTTAAAAGCAAAACATGAATGTGAAAGCTTTGATATGCTTACCCAGTCTCATGTAATGCTTGAACAGAGGTCCAATTGACCAAACCAAAAAAATAATAAAAAATGAGCAACTGACATAATGTAACTCACAAGTATGACAAGTTAATTATATGCTTTAATACGCACTACAGTATGAATCCCTGTGAGAGGTGACTCTATGCAGATGATGTCTCTGGTGTTGAAACACATCATGTTTTCACCCTCAGCAAGAGACTGAAAGTCTTTGGCTGTTTTTTTAAGTATAAGCCATATACTTTTATTAGCCATGTGTTATAAGTCTGATTAGTATTTTCACTGTCACTCAAGCAAGTGTTAAAGTGCCAGGCAACTGTGTATAAGCATTATAACAGTAGGTGCATACAGTATTACATGGATGCTACTATTCCTCTGATAACCCAGTTGGAATAAAACTGCATTATGTAAACACCGCGGTCGGAACAGTCTGACCCAATCTTCAGGAATCAGAATGAGAAGGGTGATGTAAAGATTTTATAATCCATTAAGTAGGTAAATGTTAACAATTTAAATACCCCAGTCATTTCTCAATTGTCAGAATTAATTGCCAGTTACATTAGGTGATGTGACAAGTTTTCAGCAGGGAAATGTTTTAGTTCTCTCCCACTTGGTCTCTGGCTGAGAAAAGGATGCAGACTGTCTCGCCATATCGTACACTACCAGTCAAAAGTTTGGACACATCTTCCTATTCCATGGTCTTTCCGATTTTCTATTTCTAAAACAATGTTGATTGCATCCAAAATATGCACTAATCTCATTTAAACAGTTGATTGAAATGTTTCCTCTACTTATGCTCTGTAAAGCCTTCGTAAAGTCTTCATGAGAGCCAGTTTCATCATCATGCAGTTTTTGCAAATGCACTTGATAGTACTGTTCTTGCAAGAACCATTCCAGAAAGCCTGACCTCTGTGTCTTAAACCAACAACTTAATGTTATTGTTGTGGCAGAACACTGGCGTAGTGGTTAACACTGTTGTCTTTCACCTTCAGAGGAGGGGTTCTATTCCCACCTCAGGTCTCTACAGCCAGTCAGGGGCGTCTGTGAGCTCATGCAAGCGCAAGGAGCGGGTAGCGATGCCCTCCGAGTGTGTTACACTGCCCTCAACGACGGTGTGTCAGCGAGCAATTCGAAAAGATTCGGTTGGCTGACGTCACATGGTTCGGAGAAAACACGTGATAGTCTTCAGCCCTCCCGGCTGAGTGGTACAGTAGTAGTAGCCTTAATGTGGGAGCCCCCTAGTGACGGGGAAGAATTGGACACAACTAAATTAGGGAGAAAATCCGGAAAAAATCCCCCCCAAAAAAGATAAGATTGATTTCTTGTGACCTATCATATCGTAGAAGGTGGGATTTATCAGAAGAGATGGAAAACTTAACCTTAGGTGTAGACAATACTACAGTACTTCTCTTTCTTGTTATTTTTCCAGCAAGTTGAATGCTTCATGCTTCATTACAGGCAGAACAACTTTGCACATGTAATAGAATATATACTGTATTCTGATAAAATGACTTGAGCATGTAAACCCATATCAGATCAGTGTCCATGTAAACAGTTCAGTTGGACTCTAATGAATCTCTAATCATTCATTCATTCATCTTCTATACCGCTTAATCCTGTGTTCAGGGTCGCGGGGGACCTGGAGCCTATCCCAGGAGACTTCGGGCACTAGGCGGGGTACACCCTGGACAGGGTGCCAATCCATCGCAGGGCACACACACATACACACACTCACACACCCAATCACACACTACGGGCAATTTAGGAACGCCAATTAGCCTAACCTGCATGTCTTTGGACTGTGGGAGGAAACCGGAGTACCCGGAGGAAACCCACCAAGCACGGGGAGAACATGCAAACTCCATGCACACAGAGACGGGAATCAAGCCTGGCCGGGAATCGAACCCGGACCCTGGAGGTGCAAGGCGACAGTGCTAACCACTACACCACCGCGCCATCTCTAATCATAATGCTTTCAATCAGAATTCAATGAGGAAATGTTCCCTGTAAACATACAGTAGCTAGTTTTTGTTTTGTGCACCGTGTGCATTACGCATCTGTGTTCAGATATATAATTTGCCTGTTCTATGTTACAGGGCTAGTGATTTATGATTTGTCCACTCTATGAATCATAATAAAGCTTTCATTAAATGGCACATAAGACCACAAAATCTATGGCACTCTCTGTTCCTTTGCTCAATTCTCTGAAATTTTAATTTTGCCATTTTATTCAGGACTTATATTTGCAGGTTTGAGTGTAAGAAAAAACATTCTTGTAGCCAAGCAACTGCCTTGTGACGATTGTAGGACTCAATGTTGTATCCCACTGCCCTTTTGTGGTCATTGCTCTTTTTCAAGTACTCACTTACAGTAAGCATCCTTTTTTTCCTTTCGGGGTTATCTGGGTCCCAAGGGCACCCACAGCTCTATACAGCTAAGAGAAAGCTCTGCTGGAAGCGCTGGGTTCTGGTCATTAACCAGGATGATATTTTTCTCATGATCTACCACATAACCTTAATTATCTAAGTAAAACTGCACTGTACCATTTACTCATGTTTATGTATTTCAGTCACTGAAAGAATGTATTTATATGAAGCGAATATAACAGTAGTTAAAGTATAATTCTAAGGATACAGTATTGTGACATGTTACCTTATTTTAGTATATTGTGCAGGTTCTCTTGCAACAGGAGATTTTCCTTCCTTTCTTGAGTAGTTCTCTGCTTGCAGGTGTTGGGGCATCCTCATTAGCATCAGCCCGATTTACACTGCATGGCTCTTTGATTATAATTGACTATGTAAATGAGAAAAAAAAAGTTGCTCCAATCAAGCATGGATTATGTCTTATGGCAGATGTCTTTTTCTGACAACACAGAGGCTTTTGATTTTTTTTTTCTCGACTGCTTTGATAAGACACCGAAGTGGCAAAATGTTGATTACTAGAGCTCTCCTGTGGAGAATCAGAGTAGCTTTTAAGTGGGTGCAGATTTATTTTAGAATTAAGTCTTAGTGCTATAAAAGTCACTGTAGGGACCAGAGACATTTTACCTTGTTGTATTATTTATTTATTATTTAGTGCCATGTAAACCCTAAGACCTATTTATTTGTGCCATATTAGTAAAATCATAAATGATTCTGTTCTATTACACGTTTGAGAATCATGACTGTCTTCATTTTAAAGTTTATGTTCCGTCTTTGCATTTACGGTAAAGTCTATTCTGCTGCTGTTTCTTTGTTAGGTGCTAAATCTGGTGCAGTCCTATGTGACCCTGCGTGTCCCCCTGCATGTGTCCTACGTCTTTCACTCCCCTGTGGGTACCAGCGGCTGGCAGCACTTTGATCTACAGTCGGAGTTGCGGCTCACTTTTGTTTACGACACTGCCATCTTGTGGAAGGACGGCATCGGCAGCCCTCCTCAGGCTGAACTGCAAGGCAAGTCTACACATGTATATATTGAAATAAATATAAAAAGGTATTTCTTGCCTGGAAGTCATGCTTTAGGCAAAATTTACTGCTTACAGATCCTATGCCTGCTAGCTAAATTACTACAATCTTTCATTTTACATTACAAGAAAAGCAGTTGTCTCTACAATGATCTCTACATTGAAATTCTTACATGATTATATGACTGGCACAGTGTTTGTGATTCAGATCAAAGGACTGGTCCTACAGAGTAGGGCCCTTAAGCAAACAGTTTCCTGCCTGTTTTATGCGTGGCTTGTGTTCTATATTATTTTGGGAGGAAAAAATTTTAATCAGTTTTCAAGAATTTGAGTTGATCTAGATTAAATCCACTAATCCACGTGTTGATGATGTATTGTGTTTATGTACCGTAGGAGCATTTTACCCAGCCAGTATGAGGATTAATGATGTAGGCCGTCTGGTGGTCAACTTCCGCACCAAGGCTCACTTTCGGGGGTTGTTTGTGGCCTCACATCATGGTGAGATTTTTTTTTTTTTTTAAATATAAACAACAATAATTTAATAAAATGTTACTTCCTATAATTGCATGCATTTCACAGAGAAGAAAAAAGTGCATATGCATAAAAATACCTTCAGCAGGCAATAACTAGTTTTACATCATCTGGCTCAATCATGATTTGGAATTTACTTCTTATGAAAAAGTAGACCAACATTAAAATGTATTTTCCCCATCATAAAATTAATTCTGGTAATTAACCAGAATATCTCAAATGAACATAAAATATCCATTGCTAAAGAAAGAACAGAACAGCAGGTTTATGTATGTCTAGTTGTTATCAGTAGGTCTAAGAGCGTGTGTGAATGGGTCTTAATTAGTCTCTTCAGAAGTACTTGTAGCCGCTTGCATCTTTTGTGTCCCACTTCAAAGCTTTTCTCTAACTAAGCTTTATCTCTTTCATCCAGCATCGTCGTTGACCTCAGTGGTCATAAGTACCGCCCACCCAGGGTTAACCTTTAACCTTTCTTTGGTTAGAACGGAACCCACCTACAACCAGCCCATGCAGCAGTGGACCTTCACCTCAGATTTTGCTGTGAGTGTTGAAACAGGCTGGATACAACGAATGACTGACATGCAATGTTTCAGCATTCCCTATCTCTATATTTTAACATCCTTTCATGTCCTTCTCTAAGATCCACTTCAAAGAAGGTTTTAATTGCTTTGAAGAATATCATTATTTATTTGTGCAAGTCTTTAAACATATCTGTGGTCATTATAAATTAACGCAACGTGGGTCATCCATACAATAATATAATTGTATAGTATAATAATCTACTTTCCTGGCTGTGTGTCATAAAGGTGCGTGATTACTCTGGAACCTACACCGTGAAGTTAATCCCCTGCACCACAGCCCTAAACATAGAGTACTCTGTTCCTGCAGTGTGCGACCCCAGAGAGCCAGTCATGTTTGACGTGGACATCAGATTCCAGCAGGTAAAACCAGTACATACAGTACACTATTTGAACAAAAGGTTGTGGACACCTAACCATCACACCATATGTGCTTTCTGAACGTCCCATTCCAGATTTGTTTACCCTTCATATATGTTATAAAAACCTCAATTCTTTGTGAATAATACATACTGTAGTGCGGTAAAAGGAAATCATAACACTACAGCATATGGTATACAAAGGTATTCTATACAATTGTGCGTGTCAGGTCAGACTTTGCAGAAACAGTTTGGGGGAAAAAACAAATATGTATGTATAATTGCTGATCAGCGTCATTTAATTTAATGGTTGGGTAAAAAAAATGAGATTCTGAAATTCCTCTGAAATGAGATTAATTAGATTAATATACTGTAGGTTGTGTTCAGGTGTCGCCTTGCACCTCCAGGGTCCGGGTTCGATTCCCGGCCAGGCTCAATTCCCATCTCTGTGTGCATGGAGTTTTCATGTTCTCCCTGTGATTGGTGGGTTTCATCCGGGTACTCCGGTTTCCTCCCACAGTCCAAAGACCTGCAGATTACTCCAGGATAAACCAGATTAGATGATGAGTGAGAGAGTGAGTGTTCAGGTCATTAACCTATGAGTAACAAGGTGCGTAGATAAAATAGTTGTGACCTGTGACCTGGACTCCATTTTAATTGTACTTCCATCATAATAATTCCAAGGTGTAAGGGATGATGTGTCCATTATAAGCGATGATCTAATCCAATAAAAAAAGTTTCTCAGTGCATGTAGAAAAACTGAAAAGCAAGAAAAACTTTAGTTTCGTTATCATATTGTGCTTTTAGTTTCATTCAAGTTCATTAGTTGGCTTACATTGCAAGTCATGTAATTTTGTCATAATTATTACAGTATTTGCTTTTTCTGTCTGTAGGTGAGTGATCCTGTTGCTGTGGAGTTCAATCTGAATACACAAATGTTCCTGCTTTCAAAGAGATCGTTGTGGCTGTCTGACGGATCTATGGGTTTCGGACAGGAAATTGATGCAGCATTTTCAAAAGGTATATCGACAGTAACAAACACACTTCAACATACCTGCTGTGTGTTTAGGAAGTTTCTTAATACATATCTGAGGGTAATATGATATTCATACAGTGCAGTTGATTATACAGTCCCTTCTGAAAGTACTGGAACAGTAAGAGCAATTCTATTGTTTTTGAATTGTGTGTGTAATGTGCGTGCACACACACACACATTAACGGAAAGACCGTTTTTAAAACCGTTTAAAAATTAGCAAGGAACATCGCTAGTCACATTTGCGTGAGCGCATACTAACGGAATCACTGTTGTAAAGTAAAACAACAACAACAACAAAAATAAATAAATAAAATTAACCAGCACCTCACCGCGACAGACAAAGCGATTTCTGTGTGTTTGTTTGGGAACCTGAGAGGAGGGGGGGCTGTAAACTCTGCAAGCACTAAGACCCAGCAGGGGAGATCTACCTATCGTTTCCCCTGCAGGGTCTTAGTGCTTACAGAGTTTCTGAGTGTGCGTGTGTGTTTGTGTGTGTATAACAGTTGGCTCAGTTGTGATGACGTGACGCTCAGTGTCAAAACAAGAAGTGCATGCGTGATACATGATACTCGGTGCTCGTAAACCTAGGGATTTTGGGTTTTCATGAGCTGTATGCCACAATCATCAATATTAAAACAATAAAAGGCTTGAACTACTTCAGTTGTGTGTAAAATATATGAAAGTCTAATGTTTATCAATATATATATATATATATATATATATATATATATATATATATATATATATATATAAATATATATATATATACAGTACCGTTCAAATGTTTGGGGTCACTTGCAAATTTCTTTGATTTTTGTACATTCTATAACAATACTGGTGATTTCAAAACTATAAAATAACGGTCAAGACGGTCAAAAGAAAGGTCAGCCTTTCTGTAATAGTTCTTGCAAGAACAGTATTGTCAAGTGCATTTGCAAAATCCGTCAAGCACCATAATGAAACTGGCTCTCATGAAGGCCATCCCAGTTATCAGCCTGAAAAATGACCAATTAACAGCACCTCAGATTAGAGGCGTTATGAAGTCTTTACAGAGCATAAGTAGCAGAAACATCTCAATATCAACTGAGATTAATGCGGTTTTTGGACGCCTTCAGCATTCCTTTATAATGTAGAAAAAATCAGGAACGATTATGGAGTTGGAAAGTGACCCAAAACTTTTGAACAGTAGTACTGTATATATATATATATATATATATATATATATATATATATATATATATATATATAATTTTATTATTTTTTATTATTATTATTATTTAATGCAAATGTGAAAAATGTGAGGGAATACCAGATTACACTGATTCTTTTATCCTTCCTTTATGAAACCCTTACAAGACCGACCAATATTAAACAGCATATACATTACTTTCAGGCGATTTTTTTCTAGTCAATACCAGACCAAACTCTTGGAACCTGAGTTCACACAGAATTTCTCATGAGCATGCATGGCTTCAGATCAAAACAATCTGAACACAGTACAATCATGAAACAGTTCAGTATGAACCACTTGTTTAGATCTACTGTTTAGATCTAATACAAAGTCAATAGTATAACAAGTCTATGTGACACCAGTGATGTCACTTTATTCATTGAAACTCCTCAAACGTTTATTAGAGATGATCATTTACTATAGGAACAAGTAGTAAAGACTGTCTGTCCTGATTGTCAGCAATCATCATTATTGATTCAGCTGCTAGACATCCTACTGATAATGTACTGTAACTCATTACCACAGAAGGGATGTTTGTGCTTTTGTTAGAGACAAAGGATGCACATTTTGCTGACTTGCAATTCTTGACTAATTCAAACATAGAACAGAATGCCTTTACTGTCCTCATGCTTGTACTGAAAGAGGATTGCATTGTCTGTTGTTATAAGATTAGAGATTATAAAAAAAAAAGTAATAATGAAATAGAATTAGTGCTAAAACATAAGAAAAGCTAAACATTTTAAATTTTAAATGGCAAAAACTGACACATGTTTCCTCACACAGGTGATACAATCTACGGGCGAGTGATGGTGGATCCGGTACAGAACCTGGGGAACTCGTTTCACTGCAATATCGAGAAGGTGTATTTGTGCACTGGAGCAGATGGATACGTGCCCAAGTACAACCCTACCAAGTCTGAGTTTGGCTGCTTGGCGGATTCTCCTTCCTTACTATACAGATTTAAAATAATTGTATGTATCTAAAGTATCTCTACAGAAAATACCGCTTAATTTTTGTAAGGCATATTGCAACAATTGTTAATTAATGCAAAATGAAGTCTGTAGCCTAGTGTGTGCCCTGTATAAGTGCAACATGGCATTGGGAAATCCTGAGGTGCACAATGGAAAAATGCTTACCCTTTCTTTAGAAAATCATGTTTTAGAATCCTGATGTTGCCACAGCTGTCTGTGGTTGGACAGACCAAGGAAGTAAAATTAACAATGCTTCCTGGATAGTAAGGATGGCATACATTAGATTGTCATTCACAGCAACATTATCCAATTGCTGGTCTCTGTGAGCACATATTTGATATTTGTGCATAATGTTTTCCCCTCAATCCATTATGTTAGCATGTGACCAACATGAGCAGCAGTTTGAAAAAGTGCAGTAAAAGAAAGCACCTGACATTGCTCATTATCCTTGTTTACAGGACAAAGCACAGCCAGAGACTCAGGCTCTACGTTTTGGTGATATAAACTTCGACGCCGTCCTGGCGGCAGACGACACATCAGCCCTCTCTCTAGTGAAACAGCCTGGCTCAGATGGGTTCAGACTGGACTCGGCTCCCTTATTCCAGGTCTCCACTGTGATCACCAAATGTTGAAATTTGCAACAGTAATTTAAAACGTGCTTTGATTTGACATTAGCATAATAAAATGAGAAAAGCATTTATTATGCATACACAATGTTAAACACATCATTAATCACCAGCTTAAATCTCCTACAGGTGACGGCAGGCCGAGAGTGGTACATCCACACCGTTTACACTGTGCGCTCCAGAGAAAATGCAAACCGTGGGATCGCCAAAAGAAGCACGGAGCACCATTCCTTCGTGGCGCACAACAGCCGCGCCAGGCGCTCTAACCAGGACATGCCTGCCATCGCTGAAACGATTAGTGCTGAGCACAATCGAGGCACCAACATCATGCACATCGCTCTCGAGCACCAGCAGGCAGTGCAGACTGGAGAGTTTCCTGCTGAAAGCCTGGTACAGCATGAAATGGACAAGCATGGCAGTGAGAAAGAAGCAGTGACGGCAGCGGGATTCTCAGTCGGGCTCCTGCTCTTTGGCCTCATCGTGGCTGTGCTTTTTCTAATACTGCGGTCGCAAAGCAGACCAGAAGAGGAGGTAAGAAAGAGGTCAGAGAAGGAGGGACTGACCACCTCAGGCAGCATGCAGCCAGTTATGTTAAGGAGTGGTTTTGAAGGCAGCGATGGCTCTGAAGTGTGACACCTACAGGATTCAGTACAGATCATTGTGTGCCATCTTGGACGCATCACAAAGCTGTGTATGTGCAATTTAACAAGTGCCTCAGAAAGATTCCGTCCTGTGGAAAGTCCAGCTGCATCCTAAACACCTGGATAAGTGGTTTTGATTACCTGTGCTATTCTAGTATGAAAGCATAATTAATGTTTTTAAAATGTATATCCTGATTCTAAAGGACCAAGGACTGCAGTGGAGTTTACTTTTATATCCCAATTGTTACATTTTGGCATATTTTATTAAATTCTGGGGATGCAGTATGGATTACCCATTTTGAGTAAGACAGACAGGCTAAGGATAAGCTTAATAGGAAGATACATTATGGGATACTTATGGAGGAACAATTAATAATAATGAACGTTAAAAAGGGGTAAAGAGAAAAAAATGAATAGGATCAAATTATTGGAATTTGCATTCATTTTCCATTTACAGTTTACAGTATGATCAATAATAAGTAGCAGAATAAATGTCAACACGTGGTTACATTATGTTAGTAGAGAGAATCCGCTGATTGTGCACGTATATCAATCTGTACTGTATGAAACACTGAAAGCCTGCTGTGAGTTGTTTACCTAGCTGGGTGTAATGAGGCATATTTATGTTGACATAAAGTGTGCCATGTTAACAATGTCATCTCTTTTTTTCATTATCATGAGCTATGTATCTTATGTACTGTATATACCGCTGAACTTGGAGTGATATTACTGTATGTATTAAACATCTGAATAGTGTTGATCCAGCCTTATTTATTTCCTGTGGTGTTCTCAAGTGTAATGTTAATGAGAGGTTTGTAGTATAATAAAAAAAATTTAATTACTTATAACACACACGTCTGCATACTCGCACAAACAATTTTTACATTGCGATACAAAATAAATTGGTTAATTACAGTATGAATTGGTTGAAATGGTTCAGTATATTTATACTGTAAACTATAAATATACATTTATGATATAGATTGAGGACATGATGTACTATTTATTTATACAAAAGATTTACTTACAGGCCAGCAAGAGTTTATCTAACACGACCACTGGAGAAAGCAGAAATCATCTCAGCCACCATCTGAGCCTTTCAAAACGGTGCCACACTGAGCATGTGCAATGTAGTTCACTGTCCTACTGCCATTTGCAGCATGAAACAGGCTTGTCAGCATTAAAATGTAAGTTGCCCTAAGCATGTGTCATTTTGCAGAATGGATTCATTATAAGCATTCTAAGGGTCTCCTCATACATATTATTTTGTACTCATGCATGTTCAGGGTCACAGGATGCCAAGAGCCTACTGTATTTCAGGGGACTCAGGGCATGAATTGGGGTACACTCTGCATGGGGTGCCAATCCTCTGCAGGGCGCACACACGCAAGAAATGTTTTTTTAAATAAATCCTAATCCATATTCATGACATCAGCAACATTAAAACAGAGCATTATCAGAGCGATGACTATGACATCAGTGCGATGACGCTATGAGTATATCGTGTACACACACGATTGAACTGCACTGCACTGAAATAGTGACCTTCCAAAAACTCCTTTAATGCCCCAAACAGATTAGGCATGAGGAAAATCTGACCTTTTGTACAAAGCATTTAGTGCTTTTTGTACAAAGCATGGGTAGCATCACAAATTTATTGCACAAATATATTCTGTTTATGTAAAACCCAAGTAACAAGCTGAATTGTGTACATACCGTAGCTTGCAAACGTATTCGGCCCCCTTGGACTTTTCCACATTTTGTCACATTACAGCCACAAACATGAATCAATTTTATTGGAATTCCACATGAAAGACCAATACAAAGTGGTGTACACGTGAGAAGTGGAACGAAAATCATACATGATTCCAAACATTTTGTACAAATAAATAACTGCAAAGTGGGGTGTGCGTAATTATTCAGCCCCCTGAGTCAATACTTTGTAGAACCACCTTTTGCTGCAATTACAGCTGCCAGTCTTTTAGGGTATGTCTCTACCAGCTTTGCACATCTATAGACTGAAATCCTTGTCCATTCTTCTTTGCAAAACAGCTCCAGCTCAGTCAGATTAGATGGACAGCGTTTGTGAACAGCAGTTTTCAGATCTTGCCACAGATTCTCGATTGGATTTAGATCTGGACTTTGACTGGGCCATTCTAATACATGGATATGTTTTGTTTTAAACCATTCCATTGTTGCCTGGCTTTATGTTTAGGGTCGTTGTCCTGCTGGAAGGTGAACCTCCACCCCAGTCTCAAGTCTTTTGAAGACTCCAAGAGGTTTTCTTCCAAGATTGCCCTGTATTTGGCTCCATCCATCTTCCCATCAACTCTGACCAGCTTCCCTGTCCCTGCTGAAGAGAAGCACCCCCAGAGCATGATGCTGCCACCACCATATTTGACAGTGGGGATGGTGTGTTCAGAGTGATGTGCAGTGTTAGTTTTCCGCCACACATAGCGTTTTGCATTTTGGCCAAAAAGTTCCATTTTGGTCTCATCTGACCAGAGCACCTTCTTCCACATGTTTGCTGTGCAAACGGGACTTCTTATGGTTTTCTGTTAACAATGGCTTTCTTCTTGCCACTCTTCAAAAAAGGCCAACTTTGTGCAGTGCACGACTAATAGTTGTCCTATGGACAGATTCCCCCACCTGAGCTGTAGATCTCTGCAGCTCGTCCAGAGTCACCATGAGCCTCTTGGCTGCATTTCTGATCAGCGCTCTCCTTGTTCGGCCTGTGAGTTTAGGTGGACGGCCTTGTCTTGGTAGGTTTACATTTGTGCCATACTCCTTCCATTTCTGAATGATCGCTTGAACAGTGCTCCGTGGGATGTTCAAGGCTTTGGAAATCTTTTTGTAGCCTAAGCCTGCTTTAAATTTCTCAATAACTTTATCCCTGACCTGTCTGGTGTGTTCTTTGGACTTCATGGTGTTGTTGCTCCCAATATTCTCTTAGACAACCTCTGAGGCCGTCACAGAGCAGCTGTATTTGTACTGATATTAGATTACACACAGGTGCACTCTATTTAGTCATTAGCACTCATCAGGCAACTGACTGCACTCAGACCAAAGGGGGCTGAATAATTACGCACACCCCACTTTGCAGTTATTTATTTGTAAAAAATGTTTGGAATCATGTATGATTTTCATTCCACTTCTCACGTGTACACCACTTTGTATTGGTCTTTCATGTGGAATTCCAATAAAATTGATTCATGTTTGTGGCTGTAATGTGACAAAATGTGGAAAATTTCAAGGGGGCCGAATACTTTTGCAAGCCACTGTATGTGGGTATCACATATTCAAGATAGTGAAGATATGGTTTATATTTTAAATATTTTAAATATTACATTCTGTATTTCTACTTTTACTTAAAAAATGATCTGATTTTCAGTGTGTTTTCAGACATTTTTATTTTTGCTTACATAAGTCTAACTATTTTTGGCAGTTAATTACCAAGGGCAATTTGTGTACAGTCTTACATAAGGACGGATGGACGGACGGACGGATGAACTGCACAAGCATCTGTGCCATCCTTACACGGACACTGACGTCACTAATTACGGCATAAGTTTAAGGCATTGCCAGACGTGTCTTTCTGTTTCGCTCGGGCAACACAACAACCCAATGATCACCCCAAGCACCTGCATCGCCAGATGCGCACAACATACAACCTGTGTGCCTTTTGAGCACCTCCAAAAAGCCCCGGTTGCTGATGTCACTCAATGTGGGCTGGGTTTGGTGGCGATGTGTAGTGTGTGTAGGATGTGTGTATTTAATCGTTAAATAAATAATGTGCATTTTTCAAATGACCCAAACTGTTCAGCTCAGTGAGATCTAGAAGTCTACCGAGTTTGACATGGACACGTGCCAGTGTGTATGAGCTATGCAGCCAAATCTCCTGTGAAGTACTGCCAGGCATCCTAATGGCAGCAGATTCCAACCTGTGTGCTGATTTCTATGAGTTTTGAGCAGGTTTTAAATAAAAAAAAGAATCCTTAATAGAACAAGAGGCACATTCATGACATCGGCAACTTTAAAACAGAGCATTATCAGAGCGATGACTATGACATCAGCACGATGACGCTATGACTATATTGTGCTGATGTCATAGTGCCTGGGCCCTAACAATAATGATTTATTATTATTATTATTATTAAACCATACTAATAATAATAATAATATTAGAAGGCCCGGGTTCGATTCCCAGCCAGTGCACAAACCCCCCAGCCACTGGATGCAGTGCCGGTCCCAAGACCGGATAAAATGGGAGGGTTGCGTCAGGAAGGCCATCCGGCGTAAAACCTATGCTAAGTTATTGTGCGGACTGAATATTCCGCTGTGGAGACCCCTTGCTGGGAGCAGCCGAAAGACCAAGAATAACTGTGCAAAAGTCTTGTCACCCCTCATTTCTTCATATTTTGCACCCAAAGTGTCAGATTTGCACTATAAATGTTATCTTGAGGAATAGTTCTACAATCTTCCTTAAACAATTTTTTGTACCTGAGAAGTTTCAGAGGCACACAGTGACATATAAAGTATTCAGACATAAAAATAATGAATGAATAATTTTTTTTAATTAATAATATAATTAATTAAAATGAACCATGAATCAGTAAGAACCTGGTGCAGATGATCAGGCCAGTGATTAGTATAATGTGACGCTCAATGCTGAGTGGTTGGAACAGACGGGAGGGGAAATGAGGTTGCTGCTGAAGTTGCTACATAAACAACCAATTTTTAAATGTAATATTTAGGCCCTTTCCAGTTTGTCACACTAAAATATTTATTTTTATTTCTTCAATGTAATCTGTCACAATTTAATTCAATTAGCTTAAGACTTTGCACCATTCCAGTCCCATCAGTCTACCTTTCATAGTCACAACAATAATAATATTACTGTTGTGTTGTGTTACTGCTAACACAAACAACATGCTAAACAAATTGTATGTAATAGTAAATACTACGATGTTGTTTTATTTACTTTTTGTGTCCTACGTCATCAGTTCCTGTGCACTGCACTCCTCGCGTGCGCGCGTGTCCTGCTTTCCTGTGCACTCTACAGGAAGCTGCTCGCTCAGTGACATGGCCGCCGCTGCAGATAAAAAGGGGGAATTACAAAAAGAACTGGTTTGTGCTATTTGCCTGGATTATTTTGATGATCCTGTCATTTTAAAATGCGGTCACAACTTCTGCCGCATGTGCATTTTAATGCACTGGGAGGAAAACGGAGGAGACGACATCGGCTATCAGTGTCCAGAGTGCCGGATGGTGGGTTTTGTTTTCGTGTCCTTCGCACTGGACTGGTAGTTAAATGAGCGTTTGCGCTAATTCTCCGCCTGGCTAAGTCACTAAGCTAACGGTAATGAACTGTGACGTAAAAGGTAACTTTAACCGTCCTCATTAAGGTTACTGTTCCATCAGTGTACCTCAGCAAAGCTAAAAAATAAAATGAACTGCCATATATATTTATCACAGGTCTATAGCATTTTAAAATTATATATATATTTATATATATATATATTTGTCATATTTATTACAGGTCATTTATTTATAGCCTAGCCTTCTTACTACGATGGAATAAGGCTTCATTTCTGCTACTGTACATAAACAACACATAGAGAATTAGATATCTTAAGCTAACTTACTGGACAATTGGCTGCTGCTAATGTGATGTCTGTAAAATCTGCACGTGGGCTGTTTTAGTGATTTGCCAATTACACACAAAAACGTCATCCGTCTATCAATTCATCTTGGACCCTCTTTAATTCAATGATGGTCTGTGGAGGCCAAAGGTGATCATTGTATTTATTCCCATTCCAACGCTCACATGCATTTACACACTACGGGCAATTTGGGCGCCTAGCCTGCATGTCTTGGGACTGTTGGAGGAAACCTGGGGAAACCCACTATGCACAGGGATGTCATGCAAACTTCACAGACCCGAGGTGGGAATATAATATAAAATAAAGGTGCAAGGCGACAGTGTTCCCCACTAAGCCACTGTGCCACCACATGAAAACATATACCATGCAATTTCACACACACACACACACATATATATATATATATATATATATATATATATATATATTTTTTTTTTTTTTTTTTTTTTTTTTTAAACACAAGCCACTTCCATCCAATGACATTTTAATGCCTTTTAACAAAAAGCATGAGAAATAAAGCCATAATGATTAAGCCAAGATGGCAAAGGCAAGGAAAAACTTCATGAGGACAACATGAGGAAGAAACTGTCTGAGGAACCTGATTCAAAATGAAACTAGTTATTTTCTGACTTGAGACGCATAGTGGAATTATTTCTTCATTATATTTTTTTTACAGCTTAGTACTATAAAATCAAACGGCAGTGAGTATTCTCAAAGCTATGCTAACGAAATTATTGTGAATAGAAATGATTCTCATGTGCATAGACTGTTTGGGGAAGAACAGATCTACTTGGTATCAAAATGTGGGAACCAGCCACAGCAGCAGAAAGTGAGTCATAAGTGCAGAAATTCCAGAAAAAATTGAGATTCAAGATGCATCATGCCAGTCCAAAGGCAGAGAGAAGCCACAGCAGTTGATGTGTCAGGATCTGGCTTTGGCATCATTGGAGGCAGTAAAGCATTCATCCAGTCATTTAGTGATTGAGAGTTCAAATTCCGGCAACACCACAGCTGTAAGGATTTCTTGTTTTTGCTAGACCCCGTCTAGTCAGTGCTCAGCCTGTATTTTGCTTCCCGCCTGGATCCAGGGAACCCCTCAATAATACACAAGTCCGTGCTCAGTGAGACGTTCCAAGTTTATTGTGGGAGACAGGAGTATATATACGCACACACACAAAGAACCAAAGAAAGGGTTGGTGCAGAAGTGTTTACATTTGGTCAGAAATGTTTAGAAAAGATAAGTTAAAGAAGAACATAAAATTGGGAGTAGCTCTGCATTTACGAGCGTTTAACAGTTTTACGACCTTTAACATAAACTTCTATAGGATGTGTTTATTGAAAGTGCAGCTTGTGTCGAGGTAAGAGAAAGAAGTAACATTCTGTTCTCACGCACTCATGAAACATACTAAAAATCAAATATTCCCTACAACAGCTAACTAACCCTGGGAGGGGTTTGGGAGGGAGGATGGGCCTGCTCTCTTTTCCATGTCAGCCACAGTCAGACTAGTGTAAATCATGGGCATCTGTTGGCTCAAGCTTGCACATGGGGACTGAAGACTGCCTTGTGGCACAACATGATCAGCAGTTCAAAATCATGCAGACGATGCATAATCTTTCCATGAAACAAGTCTAGAACTGTGGCTGTCTTTCTGGAAAACTATGGATGTTTGACATCCATCACTTCATAAACATCATAATGCCTCAAGCAGAAGAAATCTTAATCTTCCGCTCATGTATGTATTAATCTAGCAGTGTTTGTTTCACAGGTGTTTGGAAAAATGAGCTTCACGAAGAACTATCTGGTGAAGAACCTGGTGGATAAACTGAGTGAGTTTGATTGTCTAAAGACGTGCAAACCTCCTGCACCAGCCAAACCGGCTAAAACAGATGGGAAATGTGAGAGGCACCATGAGGAGCTAAAACTCTACTGCCACACAGACAGGAAGCCCATCTGTGTGGTGTGCAGAGAGTCGAGAGATCACAGGTAAAGAGTGTTAAGCTGTAGTTTTATTTTTAAAACCAGATATGGTTCTGAAAGAGCTCTGGACACATTTGGCTGAATGATGAACAAAGCTCAGTGTCAGTCTAGGATGGGAGTGAGAGAGGGAGAACATAGAGGGTGACTGAGAAAAAGAGGGGATGGGGACAGCAGTGAAACTAGAAGCAATGCAGCATTTGGCTTTCTGATTGTCTTTTCATCAGGTAAGCAAGAAGGAGACTTTTGATTTGTACTGGTCATGGAATCTATCATCGAAATATCTCCACTGATGAGTAGATTATTAATTTAATATAGATCACTGCCCTCTTTGAGAGAAAGCTCTAGCAGTCATGCAGCGTATTTTTAAGCAGCTGGATTGTGAGATAAAGCTAATTTTCATCTACCTGTAAAAAATTGAATAATTTTTACACAATGCATGTTTTTAATGGTCTTTGCATTATATCATGATATATTAAATGGCTTTTAGACTCCATGATGTTGCTCCTGTACCTGAGGTTGTTGAGGACATGAAGGTAAGCTGTCACACCAGACATTGTGTATCGGTTTCTAATGATAATGATCAGTAATCATGGTAATAGTTCTGACCTGTCCATTTCTTTCTTTTGGACACAGGGAGGCCTAAAGCTGAGGCTCATCAAACTGAACTGGCAGAAGTCCATGTGTGGCCGAGTCAAAGCCACGGATGAGCAAGCCAGAGCAGATGTGAAAGTATGTAAGAAGTAATCATGCTGCCCCATATCACGTTTTTGAAATGTCGCATGTTCTCCTCGAGTCCATGTTGGTTTTTTCCGAGTTCTCCAGGTTCCTCTGACTGTCCAAAAACATGCACGTAGGCTGATTGTACATGTGTGTGGAGAAGTGTGTGAAGTTTCCCTGTGATGGAATGGCAGCCCGTCTGTTGCGAATTCTCCCATTTTACAAACAGTGTTGTATCTACAGTGAGAGAAAATAAGGATTTAGAATGAACTCCTTCCAGTGCTTTATGTCCATTTGCAGTGTACATTTTACACACAGACCGTCTACAGATTTTTTTTCTTGTAGATATGAACAAGATAGCATATATACATAATCATGGAAACATACAAACCGGATTCCAAAAAAGTTGGGACACTAAACAGATTGTGAATAAAAACTGAATGCAATGATGTGGAGATGGCAAATGTCAATATTTTATTCAGAATAGAACATAGATGACAGATCAAAGTTTAATTCAAGAAAATGTATCATTTTAAAGGAAAAATATGTTGATTCCAAATTTCACGGTGTCAACAAATCCCAAAAAAGTTGGGACAAGTAGCAATAAGAGGCTGGAAAAATTTAATTTGAGCATAACGAAGAGCTGGAAGACCAATTAACAGTAATTGGGTTAATTGGCAACATGATTGGGTATAAAAAGAGCTTCTCAGAGTGGCAGTGTCTCTCAGAAGCCAAGATGGGTAGAGGATCACCAATTCCCACAATGTTGTGCAGAAAGATAGTCGAGCAATATCCGAAAGGTGTTACCCAGCGAAAAATTGCAAATACTTTGCAGTTATCATCATCAACTGTGCATAATATCATCCGAAGATTCAGAGAATCTGGAACAATCTCTGTGCGTAAGGGTCAAGGGCGTAAAACCATACTGGATGCCCGTGATCTCCGGGCCCTTAAACGACACTGCACCACAAACAGGAATGCTACTGTAAAGGAAATCACAGAATGGGCTCAGGAATACTTCCAGAAACCATTGTCAGTGAACACAATCCACCGTGCCATCCGCCGTTGCCAGCTGAAACTCTACACTGCAAAGAAGAAGCCATTTCTAAGCAAGATCCACAAGCACAGGCGTTTTCATTGGGCCAGGGATCATTTAAAATGGAGTGTGGCAAAATGGAAGACTGTTCTGTGGTCAGACGAGTCACGATTCGAAGTTCTTGTTGGGAATGTGGGACGCCATGTCATCCGGACCACAGAGGACAAGGACGACCCAAGTTGTTATCAACGCTCAGTTCAGAAGCCTGCATCTCTGATGGTATGGGGTTGCATGAGTGCGTGTGGCATGGGCAGCTTGCACGTCTGGAAAGGGCACCATCAATGCAGAAAAATATATTCAGGTTCTAGAACAACATACAGTACGCTCCCATCCAGACATCATCTCTTTCAGGGAAGACCCTGCATTTTGCAACAAGATAATGCCAGACCACATTCTGCATCAATCACAACATCATGGCTGCGTAGGAGAAGGATCCGGGTACTGAAATGGCCAGTCTGCAGTCCAGATCTTTCCCCTATAGAGAACATTTGGCGCATCATAAAGAGGAAGGTGCGACAAAGAAGGCCCAAGACGATTGAACAGTTGGAGGCCTGTATTAGACAAGAATGGGAGAGCATTCCTATTTCTAAACTTGAGAAACTGGTCTCCTCGGTCCCCAGACGTCTGTTGAGTGTAAGAAGAAGGGGAGATGCCACACAGTGGTGAAAATGGCCTTGTCCCAACTTTTTTGGGATTTGTTGACACCATGACACAATGATACATTTTCTCAGTTTAAACTTTTGTTCACTGATTTATGTTCTATTCTGAATAAAATATTGACATTTGCCATCTCCACATCATTGCATTCAGTTTTTATTCACAATTTGTTTAGTGTCCCAACTTTTTTGGAATCCGGTTTGTATGTTTATAGAGAAAATTGAAGAGGAAAAAGTACTTAGTATGGTGGCGGAAATCAATCAGTTGGCTAATGCCATCTCTGTGGTGAATCATGGTGTTGGCAGCATCATATCATGGGACTGCTTTCCAACAGCAAGGACAGCAGATGCTTTTATTTATTTAAAAAAAAAAAAAAAAAAATTTATCATCACTTTATCATTTATAGGTTTACTAAGTGTAAACCTTCAGTCTTTACCTCTTAAAACTCCTGTAAGTTATAATTTAGTTTAATACTTTTTAATCATTTTAATACTCTTAGTTCAATAGATCTAGTCCAGTTTAGCAGATGTACTTTGTTCATTTCCTCACAGCTAAAGAAGCAGGCTCTAAAGGAGAAGATCGAGGATGATGTGGGAGCACTGGTGCAGTTCCTGCTGGATGAGAAGGACAGACTGTTAGAGAGGTTGGACGCTGAGGAAGCAGCTACTATAGCACTGATAGATGAGAATCTAAAAATGGTGGAAAGTGAGGCAGCTAAAGTGGACAAGGCTATTTCTGAAATTCAGAACCAGCTCAGCGAGGTAGCAAACTTTGAGGTATGTCTTGTGTTTTTATACCTGCATGCATGGTTTTATGTAGTTTTTTTAATTCCTTACGGTTCGTTGCTTATGGATGTCTTTTTCAGAGCATCAGCAAAGCATATTCAAGGTATGTAGACAACTGTATGTTGAAACAAAGTTGCAGTTTAGGTTTATTATTGTATTTCATTATTTATTTGAATTATTTATTATTGCAGTGCTGTCTTCTTGATTTGTAGCCCAAGTCATGTTAACCTCACAGTACAGGCAGTGAACTGTCCACCTGATTTCACCGAGTTCACGGGACCATTTCAGCTCATATTGTGGAAGAAGATGATGCATGTGTTACACACAAGTAAGTAGGGATGGGAATCACAAGGGGCCGCCCGATACGAGATAATCTAGGTTCCGATTTGATTTGTATTGCGTTTCTGTCAGTGTCACTGTTTTAATAAATATCCCAATTTTTTTTTTTTATAAAAATCCACATTTTAATCCCAATTAAAAATAAATGTCCCACAAAGGACACTGCTTGTCTGCCAACATGTGAATGGTTTAGAGAAACCTAGAGGACTATACACTGCGTTCCAAATTATTTACGCAAATGATATCTTTCTCTGATTTTCATAATCAGTCAATGCAAATGACAGTCAGTATAATTTTCTAGTCATCAACTATTAGGGTATAATTTTAATTTTATTGAACAAACCTCCTAATATTTATTTTAAAAATAAAAAACTGAAAACACACTGTTCCAAATTATTATGCACAACAGAGTTAAAACATTTTATAGGTTGTAAAGAACTGAAAATAGGCTTTTGTTGAATTTGCAGCATTAGGAGGTCATATTTAAAGAAATCAAAAACTATTTCAATCAAAAACATCCTAACAGGGCATGTTACATCTTAACATAGGACCCCTTCTTTGAGATCACCTTCACAATTTTTGCATCCATTGAGCTTGTGAGTTTTTGGACAGTTTCTGCTTGAATTTCTTTGCGGGATGTCAGAATAGCCTCCCAGAGCTGCTGTTTTGAATCAAACTCTGCCTCCCACCCTCATAGATCTTTTGCTTGAGGATTCTCCAAAGGTTCTCAATGGGGTTGAGGTCAGGGGAGGATGGTGGCCACACCATGAGTTTCTCATCTTTTATTCCCATAGCAGTCAATGACACAGAGGTATTCTTTGCAGAATGAGATGGTGCATTGTCATGCATGAAGATGATTTTGCTACGGAAGCCACGGTTCTTCTTTTTGTACCATGGAAGAAAGTGGTCAGTCAATATACTTTCAGGGGCCTACCAGCTCTCTCCCCATGATTCTGGCCCAAAACATGACCCCGGCACATCCTTGTTGACATCGCAGCCTTGTTGGGACATGGTGGCCATCCACCAACCAGCCACTACTCCATCCATATGGACCATCCAGGGTTGCACGACACTCATCAGTAAACAAGACTGTTTAAAAACTTGTCTTCATGTCTGCCTGGGCCCACTGCAACCGTTTCTGCTTGTGAGCATTGATTAGGGGTGGCCGAATAGTAGGTTTATGCACAATTGCAAGCCTCTAAAGTAGGGCTGGGCGATATGGCAAAAAAGTAATCTCGATAATTTTTGGCCCATATTGAACGATAACGATATATATTTCGATATAAGCTGTTAATGCTGCCAGCTTTAAAAGAGTATCCCAACAATGGCTTAAGCCACAAAAGTTAAAGGGTTCATTAAATTACATTTTAAAGTATAGTTTATTAACAAAAACAGATGACAGATTTGGCCTTAAAAATTAAGATACTATAGACACATGCTCAGAATCTTTACAAGGCAAAGATTTTTATTTAAAAAAATACATGTTTGTGATGATTAAAAATCTCAAAACATTGTAATTTAACAATAATGAGAAACAACATTTAGACCACACACACTAGGACTGCCTTTTTATCCCACAATTCAGAGTTAAATGAAGGCTATTTCACACCGCCCCAATAAACTGACATAATGGCTTAAGCATTCAATGACAACAAAAATGGAATGAATTATGCAGCTATCAATCTGGGCCAGGACAATTTCACTTTTACTATATACTTGGGTACCTGCTAGGTGTTGTATAGTTCATATTTGCTTGGCCAGAATGGTTTAAGCCACCAAAATAACGTTTTATTGATAAGCTGTGCAGCTTTCGCCAACGTGAACACTCCCGTTAGTAACGAGGCGAATAAGGAGCTAAACTTCAGCCGCAGAATGAGACGCTGCGCAATAAGGAGCCAAACGAATCGGAAGCTGTGAATAAGGAGCTAACTTCAGCCTCGTGTGCTTAGGGGCATCATATATTTCGCTAGAAAGTTAGAAACGGCCCTGGTTATATAGTTGCTCCTTTTGGATCACCTTTCATAAGGTGTAATGGCCACGAAAGACGACACGATCGATATCTGCTTTAGTACAGCCCCACTGCTAGCCCTGCTAGTTGACGGAGTAGCATCAGCCCACATTTTCATGCTTTCAGTGTGGTCGTGTGGGTGATGCGTTCATATAACAGAGTTCGTGCTACCTTTTTTGTCAACAATTTCAACATCTTTGGATAATAACTCGAGGTTAGATTCACTTTCGTCGCTGCTTCCACTAATTTTTTTTTTTTGTCGTCCTGGTGTCAAGTTTGCTTCGCAAAGTGCGGTAGGAAATTAACTTTGACCTGCACGGCTTGCGCAAGCTGCACGCTGATTGGCTGTTGTCGTATTGTTCTGCTGTGTGATTGGCTCTTACATTAATCCATATCGAGCAAAAAATGTCTAGAGCTTTTCATTGTTTTTAAAATCAAATAAATCGCGATTCGATATGATATCGTTTATCGGCCCAGCCCTACTCTAAAGGATCCTACACCTTGAGGTTCGCAGGACTCCAGAGGCACCAGCAGCTTCAAATACCTGTTTGCTGCTTTGTAATGGCATTTCAGCAGCAGCTCTCTTAGGCCTTGTTTACATTTACATTTAGGCATTTGGCAGACGCTCTTATCCAGAGCGACTTACATTTTTATCTCATTATACATCTGAGCAGTTGAGGGTTAAGGGCCTTGCTCAAGGGCCCATCAGTGGCAACTTGGTGGTTGTGGGGTTTGAACCTGGGATCTTCCGAACCGTAGTCCAATGCCTTAACCACTGAGCTACCGCTGAGCGTTCGTTTATCCAAAAATTTAATGCCTGTGTGAACAAGCGTTAGGGAGAGAAAAAAAATCACAGCCGCTACTGGGTTCACCCTCTGACTGCACAACGTCGGATTAAAGTAAGTTTTTTGTGGTTTATGAAGAAATGCGATCATTTACACGCAAGTTTTATTTTTTAAGCATTTTATTTTTGCTTTTTTCCACATTTCCCTATAGCATGTAGGATCATATACGGTCCTCCGAAGCGTAAAATGGACGCGATTTCCTTGCGTTCGTTGGGATTTGAACGACAAGAAAAAGCTGCATACAACGTTTTTTAACGCCATATAAACGCGCAGCCGGACAAACGCACGTCACCAAAGCCCGTGTGAACACTCATTGACTCCTATGTGTAGAAAACCCTCTGCGCTTCATCCGCGCTCACCGGACGCTACGAACGGCAGAAAAACGCTCGATTTTAACGTCCGTGTGAACAAGGCCTTAATCCGATGAATTTGTCTTGCAGAAACCTTCTTCATTCTGCTTTTATCTGCACGAACCTGTCTGTGCGCTGAATCGCCAAAAATGTCTTTACAGTACGCTTAAAGTTTTCATGAAAAATCAAAAGTTTTTATACCTTGTCCAAGACATTGCAATATTTGCCGCTTTTCGGCAGGAGAGATCCTTTTTCTTTCCCATATTGCTTGAAACCTGTGGCCTGCTTAGTAATGTGGAACAACCTTCTTCAGTACTTTTCCTTTAATTGGGCTCATCTGGCAAACTAATTATCACACGTGTCTGAGATTCATTTCAATGATCCAAAGAGCCCTGAGACGCAATACCAATAATTAAAAAACTAAACATTTAATGTTTGACACTTACATCCAATTTGCATAATAATTTGAAACGCGGTGTATAGGAACTGCAACAGTGACAGAAGAATGGCGATACACCACTGAATTTAATTTTTGTTGTTTTTCCTCTCTAAAAGTAAGTAAAGAGCACTGTCCTTCAATCATAGCCTAATATTTATCAACTGAGTTTAGAAACACCAGAACACACCTGACCAGGTTTATTTAAAAATCTTGTCCAAAAAAAACATTTGAAAAATTACAAATATGCACCGAAACTAAATACAGAACATGGCAAATGAATCAAACATTGACTCATCACTGTGACAGTCAATTATTTTAAATATATGAATGCATTTTATTTCATTATATTTAATATTTAAATGTAACCATTATATTGCTTTTCAAAAGTGTGATGTGTTAGTATTAAATTAAGTAAAATACTGTCCCATGCTGTTACATACAGTAAAAAGAATCTACCTCACCCTGTGAGCCCTACATAAATCATTAAAAAAAAACAATCATGAACAAATTTGAAAAAGAAATCCATAAAATTTTAATTATAATGAATAAATGTAAGACCACATCTTTGACTCTCAATAACGTCCCCTAATTTAGGATTTCCACTGTTTAAAGAGGTCTGCTCTGTCATTTAAAGGAAATATAAAGGTTAAGTAATGTGCATCATCCTCCGCCCTTCAGTGCCACAGAACCTGACGTTGGATCTGGACACAGCACACCCGTCTTTGGCCATTAGTGACTTCGACACAAAGGTGGAGGAAGGCAGAGCGCGTTCGCACGAACCCGACTTGCCACGCCGCTTCACACGCTTCTTTGGTGTGCTGGCTACCGCGCAGTACTCCAGTGGCCAACACTACTGGGAGGTAGACGTGAGGGACAAGGGAGTCTGGTACCTGGGTGTGACAACGACACGCAGCAACCGAAAGGGTTTCGTTAGTTTGTCTCCATCTGCTGGTTACTGGAGCCTGAGCCTACACGATCGCCTTTACGCTAACGAAGAGGATGCACGCGTGCCTGTGGCCGATTACTGGAGCTCTCCACGTGTCGGTGTCTTCCTTGACTATGAGCGTGGCCACGTGGCTTTTTACGATGCCGTCACCATGAAGCGTGTCTACAGCTTCGCGGCGTACTTTGACGAGCCCGTTTCTCCCTTCTTCAGTCCTGGCAAGAACGACCCAGGCAGCCGCTTGCAGATCTGCCACTATTACTGAGGAGAGACTACCCGCGTATCTTAATAGTTTTGGATGGGGAAGTGAATTGCAGGTGAATCTTCCTGCAGATGTTCCTCTACTACCAATAAGGGCGTGGGAAAAAATGTGATTGGAGAGAAAGTGGTACTTTGTATTATGAGAATGAAGCTCGTGTGACTGAGAGGAAAGCAGAAAGAAAACAGCATTCATTGTATTTGCGATCATTCCTAGGCATTCTTCTCTCAGGAGGTAAGCTGCCATAGTGCGGCTCAGACTTGGAGCTTCTTCACGATCTGTTCTTGCGAATTCGGCAGAGTAATACTGTACTCTGCCCAATCCGAACAAGTCTGTTTTTATTACTGTTGGATTACGATGTAGCCCTGTTGACATCCAGGTCGAGATGCGCTGCATGTTTTAAGCAAATATCAACATGAGCTGCTTTTAAATATCTCATTTTATGTGTTTTGTGTCCCCTTTAAATGTTAGCTTTTAAGCAAATGAATTTAGATCAGTAGGTTTTTAAAGTAGTTCACTGTGAGCATACGAAGGAGCTCTAGAAGTGTTTTTATATATTTTTTTAAATATAGGTTGCATTCATTTCACATTTCTATAGAAATGAGTCATTCTACTTAAATCCCCATCCAAGGTTTTTACAGAGGAGTTTGCACAGGCTGCTATGCAACTTTAAGACATTTCCATGATAACTACCTTTTAAAGGCCCAATTGTTCTGCTGAAATAAGCTTGGGAAGTGTGTGTATTGTTTACAGACAGGTGTGTTTATTTGAATATGTGATGTCTGAACACCTCTTAATATTGATTGTCATAATTGAGGGATCAAGCATAGCTTGTGTAATCCAACAAAAAAAATTTTTAATCAGATCCAGCTCATCTAGACGAGCTACAGGGGGAAATTCTTATTTTTGTCCCTGCTAAAGGATTTTGTTTCTGTAGTAAGTTGTTAATAGTATCTGTAGCACCTTCATGTCTGAACATTTGAACATGACTAGACCTAAAGTAAGAAAATGTGCAGATCAGTAAGAAACTGTTAAACCCCCAGGCTTCACATCCAGGTCCGCTTCAGGCACTATTGGTACAAATCTATTTTTTCCTTGTTTTCTATTATCCTTTTATATTTATTACTGTAAATATTTGTGCTCATATAGTAATCGTTAGAAATTGAAACTGAACAAGACAGTCTGTAAGGCAGCCTCTGTGCATTTTATCTGTTTTATGCTTTTCTCAAAACTTTTCTTTTTTTCCCCCTTCACTCTCATGTTTTTGTGATTTGTATTTGAAGCACAGCAGATTAGCAGAAAGAAAAGCAAGTGGGTAGATGGCGCTATTGCTAGCTATTTTTGTTTTTAATGAAAGTGTTTGTGTGTCTAACTGCTTGTAATTCAGCCTTTGTCTGGAGGTGTCTCCCTACTGTTACACATGTGTAATAAATGTATGTCATATATCGGCTTTTAAAGTCTCTTTTTACATGTAAACAGTGTACACAAAATTTACAAAAATATATAATTTTACCAATCAAATCCAACTGTTTAAATATAAAGCTTTTTATGTACAATAACATTTTGGCTACTAATTGGAGCTATGAAACATTAATAAAATTGTCATTATATTTGTTATTTACAAGTAGACTAGTTTTTGTGTTGGTCAGAGTTGGATTTAAATTAAATTGACAGAACAGTTAAACAAACCAATCATTATAAGAACACTATCATTTTGATGTGATTTTCACCACTGAAACAAGCTCTAGCATTGGGTTAAAAAGTAACACTTGTTTTGGTTCACGTGTGTAAGAGAGAGAGAAAGTGGTTCTGAGACAGAGAGACACATAGGTGTTTAAATAACTTTATATTTACAATTTTTAATTACACACTGTTAAAATGGATTTGTGAAGACGTCTCATGTCTTTCTAATTACTGAATGATTTGTAATTAATAATGGGTTCTAGTTTATGTTCTGGAAGGAGTTAGTGATTATCAGTCAGTGCTGTGTCTGTGTGTGGGTCTTGGGTGTCTCAGAGATGAGGTTCAGCTAAATTTGCTCTCTAACTTCTTAGCTAACAGAATAATGGAAGACAGAAACTGACTCTGGATCAGTCCTGTTACTCAAACTGGTCCCGAATTCTAGAACTATTGTGCATAAAATTCTAACTAAATTATCAGATATTACAATAATGCTACAATGCATAGAAGCCATTCCCATAATGCACTGCAAGCATGCACGAGCTTTAGCGCGGAGAACATTGTGAGGAGGGAGCTGATTTACACGTGTTCTGTAGATCATAAAATGAAGTGTAAAACTTGGCTACATATCAGCAGTGTGTTTAGCACCCACCCCTGAGTGATGGGTCAAACAGAGCCAAGTATGAGGATGTAACAAAGTCATGTGCTGTAAAATGTGCTCGAACTTCGAAATTAATATAAGGATTAAAATCATTTCTCACACAAGTGTTCAGGATGCACACAGATTTGGGGACCTGGGAAAAGGAATTTTAGGACTTTGAAGTCACACAAAAATATGCAGAGCCACCACTGAACCACTGCTCTGAGACGTGTGTCAAAAATACTCAGGTGTTCATTTACAGTTATTAAATGTAACAAAATGCATTTTTTGGGTGGTGGGGGGGGGGGGGGTAGTCGTAACATGCACAACTCTCCTGGAATTTCACTGCAGTCCAGAAACAGGTAAACTGGATCATTAAGCAACAGCTATACACAAAGTGCTCTCACATGACACTGCTTTAAACTCACACACACTCGCTATAACTGTAATAAGTGTAAGTGATAGGAATAATTAACTTCCATTATAGCCTAAACACCACCCCTTATACCTCAAGACAAATGGATGAGGCTCTCAAAAGCGAAGAGTGGGGAAAAAAAGGCATTGTTGAAAGCTTTGGCTGGTGAGAATTACGGTATGTGGAGCTCCTCCAAAAACAACAAAATCAAAGAACAAATCTGTACAAATCAGCAAATAAATAACAAAATTAAATACGGATAAAAATTACGACCTTTAAACCGACACAGTAAAGCACAATGACGCTGTATAAATTGAAAATTATTTACAAAAGGTACTCTGTATATGGGACACAATATGTGCAACCACATCGCAGTGTGATTAACATTTATCTGAACATTTCTCTCATATTTCCCACCTTTGTCACCAATGCTTCCTTTTTATAGGACTACTCTAAACAAAAAGTAGTATCATGAAATTAAATAGAAAAATAAATCGGATCCTTTCAGCCGCTGCACCTCACTGCACACACGTTTCACACAGTAGACACTTGTTTACTCTGAGCACTACGTCTGTACTGCTGAAGCATTGCAGCAGACGAGGACATTGATCAGGGGGTGATGAGAAACTAGATTTATGGTACATGTACAGATTACATATAGTCTCATATATACAAATATGCATATTTACAGACATGTTTATGCGCATAAATACAATACACACAGATTAAACAGGATGAGTGTGTACCAAGAGACACGGGAAGTAAAGCTGTCAGATGTTCTAGTCCTAGTTTCATTTCAGATCTAAGAAACTAGCAAATCATGATTAAGGTTAAGACACTGGATTTGAAAATAGTTGAGTTTTCTGTGAAGCCTGTATTCATGAAGCATAATAAGTATATAATAATAACGGATCTTTACCAAATATTTGTAATTTGGTAATAGTGTAATTATCAAAATGCTCTCAATTATTGTAATTACTCATAATTGTAATTACTCATCATTAATTCCGTAATAACATGCAGATTAAGTATACAAATGTAATAATTTAATCAATTGCTGCGATCTGAAGTTTGTATTTAAAAAAAATGGAAATACAATTAATGAATATGAGTTGCAGATTTTTCTAAATTCAGCTGCAGGATCATGTACGTGTTTATGTACAGGTTCTGCAATTAAGTTAAATATCTGCATGTTAGCATGGAATTAATTATAGATCTTTTATTTTTAATAAGCAAATGTCTGTAGTTACCAAATTGCAAAAATTAAAGCACTAGCTTTATGAATACATGCTTTAGAGAAAGTGCTGTACAATCTGTAAAATCTTCTCAATTTTACCAATTTAATATCAATCTTGAAGTGAATTATTGTACAAAGTGTGCTTATCATATCACTCCCCAACATCCACTCAAACAATCATAAGGTCTAGACCACAATTATAAACAGATTAAAAAAAAAAAAAAAGCTATGCTTTGGAGCACTGCACTGTAAGAGAAAAATGCTCTTATGCTTTCTGCTCACCCTCTTCAGTTTGGTTAAGGGGTCTGATCTAAGCGGAACAAGCAAAAAGGTCGCGGAGAGAGAAAGCAGGAGAGCCAGAGCACTACTGTAAGTAGCGATACACTTTAAAACAGTGGTTCCCAGAGTCTGCAACAACCACGTGACCTTCAGATGTGAGCGCCAAACCCTGCGGCCCATACAGCGGGTCTGCGCTTGTGTTGATGTAGGACAGGAAAGACCCAGAGCTGTCAAAGACCTGGGGAAAGAAAGTACATGCACCTTGAAGATTATGTTAGCAATATCACAAGCTCCTATAATTTTTATTCCATTTAGGGGGAAAATAGTTATTTGTTGCTGCTGGACTGACTATTTATTTTTATTATTATTATTATTATTATTTAAGACTGTACACTGCATGTCAAAAAAAGTTGTGCGCACTAATGTTTTATTGGATCTCCTTCAGCTTTAATTTACCTTGGCATTTTTGACAACCTTGGTAGTACTGGGTATATCTACTTACGGGAGCTTACAGTTACAACAACCTACTTGTTGCATCTTACATTCCTAGCTTACGGTCAAAAGCTTGTGTTTCCGTAGCCTTCCGCATCTAAACTGAACTCTCTATCATACGACAGTCATACAAATGCATGTAATAGTGGAATGACATCACAGACCAACTTACGATTGTCAAAATGGATGCATAACTAATAAATTTAAAGCTTATGTCTTATGTAACAAACTTAATGCTTAATGCTTTACTAATAGAACAAGGTAGAATAAATGAAATAACAGCAGCAACAAATTCATAACACGTACGATATGGCTCTTACATTGGGGTTTGAACCTATAACCCTCTGATCAATAGTCCAACATTTTACCCAGTGAGCTACCCATTTATTTTTGGCCGAGATCACAGCCCAAACAAAAAACAAAAAAGGCACACATACTATCTATTTATACACAACATTTTGTTGAACAGTCTTTTGCTTCAATTGCCACATTCACTGTGGCATCATTTTGATCAATACTTAATTTATGTCCAGAGTTTCATTAATTTGTCTCCAAGATCTTTGCCTAGAGAGTCAGACAATGTTGCTTGTGGCCAATCAATCTGTAAATTATGTTTCATGTTTCCTGAACCACTCTTTCACAAATTGAGCCTAATGAATCCGGGTATTGTCATTTTGGAATATGTCTGGACCATCAGGAAAGAAAAGAAATCCATTGATTAGCTAACTCCATCTTACTGCCACATACACACACCTGACCAACTGAAGCAATCCCGGATCAAAACACTGCCCGAAAAAAACTGCCAAAAATTCTTGTCTACAGAAGCGATTCCCCTGCAGGAAATGTTTGGGTACCACAAAGTTAGGGTTAGATATTCAGCACTGCAGTACTTATCCAATCAAAGAGTATTAATTATTTGCCTACTTAACTCCAAACGGTGACCTCTGTTGGCCAGGCAATGTATTCATCTGCCAATTTGACACCACTTTGAATGCATCATTGGCACAACACCATGCTTGATTTTTATCAAGAAAACTAACAGCTATCTATCTATTGGCCAGACGGGTTCACACCATCAAGTGTCCTGTTATAGAAACATAACCAACATTATGGTGTGAGGCAATTACCACCCCAGGAATTATTATAATCTCATAACAGCAGTTTATTTCTCACAACAAAAATGAGTGTATATATAAATCAACAGTATACTTTTTACATTTATTTAAAAGTTCCATGTTGTGAAATGATCAGAATACAACTGGAGCCTTCTTAGACAAATACCATATAGGTAATGGGAACTTTACAGAAAACTTTACCATAACTATTACATACATTTTATATCTGTTTATTAGAAGCCTTTGCAAACAAGTTCTTGTAGCAAAATCATAAATTTACAAATATTATAACCAGAGGTGGAAAGTAACGAATTACATTTACTCGCGTTACTGTAATTGAGTAGCTTTTTTGTGTATTTCTACTTTTTAAAGTAGTTTAAAAAATCTGTAATTTTACTTTTACTTAAGTGCGTTTTGTTTGAAGTATTTGTAATTCGCTACATTTTAAATCATATTCGCTACTGAGTAAAAAATAAATGAATGAAAATGCTAAAATAATGAAAATATTATGCTTTGTATAAATGCTCCGTTGCGCCGCGTGTGTGTATCATGTCCTGGTCGCGCGCCGCTCCAGACTCCACTCCAGGTTTTCTGACATCGGCATCTACCTGACCTTCCACACGGTCGCTTCCGCCCTGAGTGACGTCATCGACTAGCGCGACCATTTATAAACCGGAGAGAGACGCGGGAAAGATGAAAGAGGTTGTGATTCTGGCGTTTTGATATTTGGTTGTGTATTCCGGTTTTTACTTTTTGCCTCCCATTGACTTTGATTATTGCTTTGTCCCTTTGGTTTGGTTGGTCTTTGTATATATTTGTAGATTATTTCACTGTTTTTGGTTTAGGGAGTCCGGGAAGGTACCTGTATTTTTGTTTCTGGGTTTTTTTTTTTTGTTGTTGTTTCTTTTTGCAGGTAATCTAGCTACTAAATATAAATACCATTTTGTTTATTATTTTGGCCTGGGTCCACCCTGAATCTGATCCTCCTCCTGGTGTGTGTGTGTGTGTGTGTGTGTATACAAACCTCATTATTTCATCAGTTAATGATTGGATCTAGTTCTTTCTGCCATATACCACCATTTCCATACAGTTTAAAATAGAACCCTGAACCAGTCTTTTGCTGTATGACCCTAGACTGGGACGTAACACCATATTTAAGTGACCACTTTGATTTTCAAGCACAACAAAGACAACAGCTTTATTATGCAAAGGTGTTCCTTCAGTTAAAAACAACTAGTTTGAGATTTATATCTGCTCATCTTTTTTGAACTATGCTAGAATGCCTCATCCCACCCCCGCTGTGGTTGTTTTTTTTTTTTTTTTTTTTATTTAACAAAAAAAAAAAAAAAAAAGCAACAACAATAAAGCAGAGCCGGATCAATATACAATCGACACCCACAGCAAACATTTAAACACAAACAATAATCTGTTAATATAAGAGTGAACACCCAAGGGCAAAACAATTCAGCAAAAGAATCACCCCCGCTGTTAAAAAAAATTAAAATAAAAAGTAACTCGGTAACTTTTACTCTGAGTAAATTTTTTAATGATCTACTTTTTACTTTTATTTGAGTAGATTTTTATAAGGGTAACTTTACTTGTACTTAAGTAAAATTTCACTGAAGTAACAGTACTTGTACTTGAGTACAAATTTTTATTACTCTTTCCACCTCTGATTATAACCTACTAGACCAGAACTGAGTGTTCATGATTGTATTCATTTTTATGAATGTTATTGTTTAATGTTTATAAAATGCACAATTTATGGCACTGTTAATGTGGGTGAATTCAGGAAAGACAATTATTTTGTTGTTTTCTCCTGTTACACTTCTTTGCATAAAAAAGTAAGAAAATCTTAATTGAAATGTTGCTTGCTGCTGCACCAGAATTACTGTACAGCTCCATGTCGCTCATATGACCAGCAAGCCCAGGTTTTAATAAAAAATAACATCACAGTCTGCATTACACTGTGGAGTTACAGACAATGCAACACTATTATGTGCTTTGAAAATCCATTATTTGCATTTGAACAGATGCTTTTAGCCTTGAACTTTGATTCTAGAGCACATCTGCTACATGCTTGTTCAAGGCTTTATTTTCAGATACAACATTTTGAAGCCGATATGCATTGTGTGAGTCATGAGTGAGTGCTGAATGTTATTACCTGTATCCTGCTGTTACCCCAGTCTGCTACAATAATGTTCCCATTTGCATCAACAGCCACTCCTGTCGGGGCATTAAACTGCCCATTTCCTTCACCATGTGAGCCAAATTTATAGAGAAACTCGCCGTCTGCACTAAACACCTGAGCAAAAAGCAGAAATCTAACCACCACATCATAGCATAATCACAAATACACCCAACAGTCAGAGGTGGAAAGTAATGAATTATATTTTCTCGCGTTACTGTAATTGAGTAGATTTTTGTGTACTTCTACTTTTTAAAGTAGTTTTTAAAATCTGTAATTTTACTTAAGTATGTTTTGTTTAAAGTATTGTACTTCACTACATTTTAAATCATATTCGCTACTGAGTAAACAATGAATGAATGAAAATGAAAAATAATACAAATAATATAACGGGGAAGGAAAAAAATTGCACCCCGGAAACCACTGCACTGATTGATTGATGGGCGTGGAGAACAAACACGCTAAATTCACAAGAACGATGGAGACGGACAAAACAGATACCAGTGATGCAGACACAGCTGAAAGTGAAATGCCAACAGATTCTTATGAAGCAAACCCCTGGCCATATTTAAGCAACCACTTTGATTTCAAGTACAACAAAGGGAACAGATTTATTATGCAAGGATGTTCCATCCCCCCCCCCCCCCCCCCATTTCCCCATATGCCAACAGTTTCCTAAAAAGTTTATTACAATGCTAGTGCTGAGTGAACATCATCTGGGTGAAAAAAAAATGTATTAAAAAAAAAAAAAAAAAAATTAACATAACCTTAAAGTACCTTAACCGAGTGGTTATGGAAGTCTGTTACTATGATTTCATTCTTGTTGTTGACGGCCACAAAGTGTGGACCTGAAGACAGAAAAGGAGTAAGACAATAAGACACAAAACATGAGCACTGATGAGGTCAGGTGATCTGACAAGAAAAGTGTCCACCAAGTGATCAGGAATAAGGCATTTCCTAAATCAGAAAAGTTATATCAGTTGAATCACATCCAGTATGATAAATTAAATTGTTACCTCAAATGCTTCCACAATTTACACTAACATACTGGTCAATACTTTGTGTTGATATGCATATTCATGATCTGCTTCTAATAGAAGTCAGGTATCAAAAACAAGATGATTATACTGTACTCTGATTATAAATTTCAATTCAGACTTAAGTAATTGGGAATGAACGTTAGTTATAACACCACATGACTCATTGCGCTCCATACTTACTGAACCCAGGGCCAGATTTACTAAGCTTTTGCTCCTGTGCAAAGTTTGAACCACTTTTTTCTAAAAAGGAATAAGGGACAAAACACAAAGGGTCAGGAGGGAAAAGAGACAAAAACAAGCAAGCAGAAGGGCATCTGTCAAAAATATGAGCAAACAATGTAAGCAAAGTCCATGATGCAGCTAAAGCTTCCTAAATGTTCACACACTAAAGGCAGCAGTATGACACATCCACATGCACGTTTAGATAGGGTTAGGAAAACTGGACAATAAGTGATGACAAATAAAGCACAATGAAAGGGGTTAGTTAAGTCAACTTAAGGTGGCAGTAAATGCATACGCTTTACATGTCCTCTCTATTATACAATTTGCCAGTCAAAGAACTCCAAAGATAGTTTTTTGAACTGGCACAGAAATATCATGATTATACACCTATCCATCTGGCCATTAGCAGCATATACCAGGGCACACAAGACTGAACACACCTATCATAGGGCACAAACACACGCGCGCACACATACTCGTACACAACAGGCAATTTGAATATTGTGCACGTCTTTGGACAATGGGAAGAAACCTGAGGAAACCCACCAAGCACGGGGAGAATAAGCAAACTTGCACATACAGTACAGGACTTGAACTAAGATTTGACCCACTGGAGGTGCAGGCAACAGTGCTAACCACTAAGCCACTGTGCTGCCGTATCATGAATATCATGAATTTCTGAATAACAGAGAGGAAGGCAGAACAGAGGCAGATCTAGATTCGTTTACACATTGGAACTGAAGCCTGGGTAAATCTGGCCATGAAAATGCTTCCTGTATAAAGTGGTAAGAATGAGAGAGATAGTGAGAGACTGTAAATATAAACTATGTCTATGTATCTATCCATGTATTTATTTCTCTATTAAGATATACAGTACCAGTCAAAAGTTGGGACACATTCAGATTTCTTTTCTACATTCTGGATTCTTAAAACATCTATGAATTAACCCATATGGCATTAGGTAATTAATTAACTACAACAGTCAGTTGTTATTTTAAAACACAAAGATCAGCTGTTCTGGAATATTTCTTGCAAGAGCAGTTTTGTCAAGTGCATTTTCAAAACCCATCCAGCACTATGACGAAACTGGCTCTCATGAAGGCCGTCCCAGGAATGCAAGACCAAAACTCTGCTGCAGAGAAGTTGTTCATTTAGAGTTACCAGCCTCAAAAATAACCAATTAAGTGCAACTCAGATTAGAGGCGTTATGAAGGCTTTACACAGCACAAGGAGCAGACACATCTCAATATCAACTGTTTAAGGGAGATTATAGCATATTTTGGACACCTTTAGCAGTGTAGAAAAAAAAAATGGGAAAGACCTTGGATTTAGATGTGTCCTAACTTGGTAGTGTATATATGTACACATCTACAGTACATATACTGTATACATGTTCAAATATACAGTACAGACAGACAAATATCCATTTAAACTATCTATCCATCAAATATATTACTCTCCTGAACCTGTGATGTTACAACCTGCAATTGAAATTTTAACTGAAATTTGAAGTTTTGAACTACCCAATGTCAGTAACTAATCCACTATTGTTTCTGAACAACTTCTACATTTGTTTCAAGAGCTTATTGGACTTCATGTTGTTTTCAGCAAACCCTGAGACCTTCCTGAAACTGGTGTATTTATACTGAGACATGGCACATGAACTGTATACAGAGGACCCCGTTCACCTGTTATATGGGAAACTGCAACATTAAAAAAACGTATGGGTTTCTCAACAAATAAATGAATAATCCATCGCGGGACATACAAACTTAAAGATACTCACACACTATGGGGAATTTGGAATCACCAATCAACCTAATCTGCATGTTTTTGAACTGTGGGGAAAAAACTGGAGTACCCAGAGGAAACCCACCAAGCACATGTACAGTACATGCAAACTCCATGCACACAGAACTGTAAATGTTTTTTTTAACCTCATAAAAACTTGATTATATAGTGAATGTGCTTATTTGTAAAGTGTTGAATTTTGAAAGTTTTTTAATCTAACCTTAATTTATAATTAATTAATTTCTGTAATATAATTATATCATTAGTAAAAAGAAACATATTTTTTGTAATTTAAGTGTAATTTTTTTTTTTTTAGGTCATGGTTAACTTCACACTCTGTTGGGAATTTGGTTGGTTATTAGAGAATAATCATCACACCCACAGTCATTAAAAAAAAAGCTGGTGCAAATAATTTGTTTGTTTTCATAATTGAATTTACCACACACACACACACACACACACACACACACACACACACGTTAACCTCTAAAAATTTACATAGCCTGCTCTCTATAAAGATCTTGAGCACCTGAGCATTAGGAGTACCTGCAAACTGTCTGTCCAATGAGCCCCTTGCCCCAAACCTGGTGACCAGTTTCCCATTAGACTGGAAGATGAAGACGCAGCACGCTTTATTATCCACGGCAATGATGTGCCCATTACGATCCACTGCAACGCCCTTTGGCCCCATCAGCCTCCCAGCACCGATTTTATTCTGAGCACAAAGACAGTAGGAGGAAAGTCATGCATTGAGAATACATAGAAAACTGTCTGTCTTTCTCAACCTGGGTCATTGTTTATTCTGGCCATAATTCACTTAGGAAGAAGGTCTGATATGGTCTGTTCCAGTGTTCTCCTGTTCCAAAAATAACAGATCTTAGAAATGGATGAGTGTAATTGCTTGCCTCAAGAGTATTTTAAGGTTGAAATGGAAATGAGTCTATTCTTATGTACAGTATATAGAGAATGAGGGTTAAACTAATTCTGTGCCTACTGATCAGACCAACCCAGCTTGTCCCATGGCCAGACTGAGTCAAACATTTGGCTTTACAAATCAACCCACGACCACCCAAGTTGTCCCTGTTGGGCCCTTGAGCAAGACCCTTAACCCTCAACTGCTTAGATGTAGAATGAGGTACAAATGTAAGTCACTCTGGAAAAGGGCGTCTGCCAAATGCCTAAATGTAAATGAAACCCACACACAGGGTTTAGTGTGCTATTTTTGCTACCCTTGTTTACTCCTTGGCTATGTTTAGACATGTGATATAGTCATTTGGGACTTTTCCCCCCCAATGACAGATTAGATAAAAATTCACATTTTACTTTCAAGTTTATTTTTAAGCACAAAGCTCACACCAAACCTTATTGTCGTTCATTGTAAATGATATGCTTAGACTGCTGTTTGTGTAGTGTCATGTTTAATAATAAAGCATTTCTTGAGGTGCTTTTATTTTAATTCTCTTACATTTCGTTCACATTTCCATTTGATTCTGTAAAACTGCTTTGCAGACTATGACTATTGTTAAATCTTTTATTGTTGTATGCTGTATTCTTGCCAGAAATAATGTATCTACAGTATTAAAGATGTATTAATCCACATGTCCCAGTGATCTTTCCTGCAGTCACATACTGTAGTTCTTACCTTAAACTTTCCTTCCGTGGAGAAGATGCTGATCCATCGATTATCATAATCAGCTACTATGATGTCTCCATTCATGTCTACTGTGACACCTGTTGGTCGCTGCAGTTGCCCTGGTGAACGACCTCGCACTCCAAACCTCAGCTTAAACTGTCCGTCATTAGTAAACACCTACACAACGGAAATATGGCAGTTTGAAGTTAGAACCTCAGTACCAAAATATTTGGTAAGCAATTTGCAGTGTGAAGCACCAGCGTTTTCTTCAAATTTGCGTTTTCTGCATGTTGTCAACTTTGATAAAAGTTTATAATTTAAAACTAACCTTTTTTTTATCCATCAAATATGTTTACCTACAGTATATAACTATAGTTTAGTGTGATAAATATCAGGTGGCAGAACTCACTGCCTCAAAAGAACTCAATGCTGCTAAAGTTTACACATCAATATGACTCTATAGTTAAAAGATTTTGAGATTATTTAGATTATTTTTAAATAATTAAATTTTTTTAAACAATTTAATTGAGATTATTAGATTTTTTTTTTATGTCAAAAGTGGTGAAAATATTTTTTTATTCTAGACTTTGACCCAAACACAACATACGGTACACAGTGGATTATCTAATAGCTCACCTGTATGCACTGGTTGTTGCTGTCTGCCACTACAACTCTGCCACTGCAGGTGGAGATGCCTTGGAGATTAGTGAACTCGCCCTTCTCCCGGCCTCTTGTGCCTGTTACACACATCATTTACAAATGTATCCGTGTCCAAAATGTCTCACCATGCCTAACCAATTATGAATTAATTCTTCACTAACAAAAGATAAAGTAACGACAACAGGTGTTCAAGTCAAACTGAGACTTTTGATAACAGAGCAAAGTTATGAGATTAGAAACGACCTTTATTTCTGTATAACAGAAACAGATTATACTGACTGTATAATCCCCTGCTATGCTCATGCACTTATCCCAGCATTTCACTAGTGCTTGGATTGTCATCAAGGCAGAAGGTTTTCTCAGTACACCAGAGCCATGATCAGACTGCCTGCTTCACGTCTGAAACGCTGGTCTCCTATGAGCTCCTTTACTGCCCCAAACATGAGGAAATGGCCAGGACTGTATGTGGGTGTGGCAAATAACTTCCAGCCAAGTTCCTGTAATGTACAAGTGGTGTTCGTGAATGATTGTGTGTACCGTTCCCACAGACAGCTGCAACTCTTCTGCAAGTTGGCAACAACATATTCATTAATTTGCAAGGATCAGGAGTTCATGGATGGACAGCATTATTTAAAACCTTCACACCATTTACTGTGGGTAAGAGTCTCACCAGGTACTGTGCTTGAAGTCTTTTATGCATTTTTACAATCACAAGAAATTTCATCATACAGTCCCAGTTTGACTTGATTACCCCTTATACAAATGTACTTCGTATAATTGCATAAAGTCAGACAGCTTGAAATAAATAAAGAAAGACTATCCACTGGATCTCAGTGGTCTTACCTACTCTGTAGATAAGTTCGTCCTCGATAGGGTTCTCCTTCTTCTTAGTAGTGCTGTACATGCTGGAGGGTCTTCGCACAGCTTTCTGCCTGATGTGTCCTCCACTACCACTAGGCGACTTTACCCTCCTCTTCACGTCGTCAGGTGACTGAGGCACATCGCTGGGCTTCAAGGCACGCAGTCTGAATGGACTCCCTCTAACAGGTTGGCCATATAGCATTAATGAAAATGAATGTTCTCCCTCGCTCCTCAGTGTGTAGCCCACTTCATATGTGCCGTTTTTATTGTCCACTACCTCAACCTCGACTGCTTTGCTTCCTTCTGGCCCTGTGATCTCTGCTTTTAGAAGTGCATTTCCGGTTCTCACCAGTTCTCCATCCTTGTCCTTGGTGGTGACTGTGATAGTGGTGTGCTGGCCGATGACAGCGTGCCTCAGGCCCTCCCCGGTGGCCACGCTAGTGTGTCCAACGGTACTCGTGGTGATCAGCACACCCAGGTTTTGGATGGAGCGCCGCAGGCCCTCAGTCTCCAGGCGGCACTGCAGATGGCAGTTCTCATGTGGACGTTCAGGGAAGGTGTGACAAGCCAGAGCACCTGCACGCTCCCCCATCTGCTTCTGCACAAGAAGCACTTCGGCAGCACCCCCATGGCACAGTGCCTGTTCTGTGAAGTTGCAGCTGCTCTCGATATGTTCTTTCGCCTGCTGCAATGATGACAGCTGGGACTGCAGCACCTATTACACACATCCCAGAGGCAATAAGGGAAATATGTGTTTCACAAACAGTTTTATATTCATTTTTAAATTTACATTGTTTCAATTATATTCTGTAATTGAGACAAAAACAGTCTAATATCTAAAGCTATGTGTATTATGCAGAAACTTTCCCTACAGCCCATTTCCACATCTAATCTTCTCCATACATTCCCTAAACAAACAGAAATAATGAATATGTAGTTAGTTAAGCTGATACTTTACTACAAAAACATTAGCTCAGCTTCACTATAAAAGCTTTCCATATACAGTAGTATACCTACACTGAAACATTTATTATTTCTGATTCATACAAACAGTAAAAATAGCCAATCTTACTATTGGCCAACATTTGACCAGTTATGCCCAAGGCAGCCGCCAATATGAAATAAACCTAGCTTCTATAAAAACTTCAACTTGTTACTCCAAAAAATTAAGGTCTGAACTTGTATACCTCTAAACTTACACACACTGCCGAGCCAAAAAAGCTGCCATTTCAGAAAGGTCAATTATTGGACTGCATCAAGCAAAGAAAATAATTAAGGAGATTTTAAATTACAAGAACTGGGTTAAGAACTCAAACACATACAGTACATTATCAAAACCTAGATGGATAGTGTTAACTATGTGGAAGAAATGTGGTGCTCTGTGAAAGTAATATCAACAATGGCAATCACGTGAACACTTGAAGTGGCATGGTAAAAAATCAACAGTAAAAATCATAGTCATGTTCAGTAGTGAAAGTAAGAGCAGTTCCATACACAATGTGATGAGATTGTACAGGGTTGGGACTCTTGACACTGTATGGCCATAAGAAAACCACTTGTTATTAAGGCTAATAAGGAAAAAGATATATTTCTATTTGTTAGGGTGCATAAGGTTTGGACGTTTTAGCAAGGGAATAAGGTTATGTGGTCTGATGAATTCAGATCAACCCTATTCCAAAGTGATTTGCATGTCAGGGTAAGAAGGGAAGCACATCCACCCATCATGCAAAGCGGCCACAACTACGACCTGGGCCACTTTCACACATAAACTGGCCACAATCTTGTGTGCTGTAATCAAAGCTAAAGGTGATTAAATGAAATGTTAGAGTGCATGACATTTTCCTGACCAGCCAGTGTACAGTATCTCCATTTCAACGCAAAAAGTAATCACAAGCACATCAAGTACATAATACAATATTGCATTATATTCAGATCCCCCCCCACCCCCACCCAAAAAAAGAACTGTGACATAAAAGATGAATAAAAGTGCGGATTCACTTGTACAGTAAATCATCGTACATTATCCATAAAAATAGGGAGAAAAAAAATTACCAGTTCATACGTAGCTGGAATAAGTGATGAAAAAAAGTTTTTTTATGGCTTTATACAACAACACATGCAACTATATTTTAAAAATTATGTGTTGCTGTTTAATAAATTCTAAATTATAATTGTTGGCAAAGTGTATAAGTGCAATCAGACACTCGGCATTTGCTTTTACTGAAAAATAAGTAACCATTTTTTGAAACGGCAGCACCACTGTTTTTAATTTGTGGTTACTAGTTGTAGCCCTGCTCGATTTGTCAGCCCTGTTATGCCTTGTCCATTACTGAAAATCACACAACCACTGCTGACAAAATATCATATAGATTTGAGATAATTTTCTACAATGACATTGACACAATTGTTGTTCTTCTGTGTATCTGATGCAGGAGGAAGCAGGTCACTAATTGTTTTTGAAAAACCTAAAAGTTTACTGCAGTAAAACTCTACTCCTGACCTTCTGTTTGGAGCTGCAGATGTTCTCTAGGTCGGTGATGAGGGCAGTTTTACGTTGATGCAGAACCCGCTCTAGCTCCTCAAACGTACTGCTGATCTCATTCACTGCTTCGGTCTTTCTCTCCATCAGCTGCCTGGAGATCTCATTCACCAGTTCAATGGCAACTGTGAGCTGTGGCAATCTACAGGCATAAGAATAATAAAATTAATAAAATTAGTGAAGCACATCCCACCAGGGACTGTTTTCATCTGGTAAAAGTTTATAATTAATATCGGCATAGTAGTAGCTGACACATTTCATTAGGACTTACTATGATTTAGAAAAACATCATTACTAGGTGTAGGAATCACCCGTCACCTCACATTCGATATAGAATTCTTCCAGATTTTGTTGGTTGTTTTTAAGGTTTAAATTTTACATTTTCAAAGGTTACTGAGTTATTAAATGTAGCTTGTTGCTTATAACAGTTTTAAAAACTAAGTTCACCATACAGTATGCTGTAACAATACAAAATGACTTTTTTTGTAGAGAGTTTAACTTAGCAGCATTTATCTCTGTACTCCACTACTATCTCACTATGTACTCCACTACTATCTCACTATGTACTCCACTACTATCTCACTATGTACTCCACTATTGGCACGAGTAACCAAAGGTTTGGCTATAGCAGCCCAGCCATGTACATTAACCCTGTGGAGCTCCCGACGAACAGTTTTGGTGAAAACAGGAGAGTTGAGGTGAACATTTAATTCTGCAGTGACTCTTGTGGGCTTTTATGTTTTTTGGAAACAATCCGGTTAGCACCCGTACATCCCTCTCAGACAGCTTCCGCTTGCATCCACAGTTACTCCTGTTGGATGTGGTTCATTCTTCACGGTGGCATGCAGTCATTACCCTGGATACCATGGCTCTTGATACATCACAAAACGTGTTATCTTGGTCACAGATGCACCAGAGAGACATGCACCAACAATTTGTCCTCTTTTGAACTCTGACATGTCATCCATAATGTTGTGTGTATTGCAATAGTTTAAGCAAAACTGTGCCATTACTCTGCTAATTAAATGTGCAATCAGTGAAGATTGGCCGCCAGGCTGGTCAAATTTAGCCATGAGACCAGTTTCATTGTCCAACCCCTGTATGTGTTTGATAGCTCTCTATCAGCTTTTAAATTGTATTCAGAGCAATTGCCATTCTTGACAGAGTGTGGTACCTGTTTCGAATGGCATCTAGTTGATTCTTCAGTGCTGCTTTGTGTTGTTCTAGAACATCCCTCAGAGGGACAGTGACATGTTCTCTGTGTTCTCCCTCTGTGCAGTCCAAGCACATGGCAGTTTCGCATGACTCACAATAAAACTCCATGACCTGCAGAGGGAAACAAAGAACGTCTATGCTACATGGCAAAGCAGTCCAAAACCAAAGCAATGTTCGCATTTGGGATAAATGTGTTTCATATCTACAACACAGCCTCAATGATTAAAGAAAATAAGAGGATTTGTGCGTTTGCTGACGTAAGAGGCTCTCAGTTTCACCAGTGACCTTCGTGTCAATGATATGAAAAGTTTTCACTTGTCTAAATTTTATCAGCTGCACTGTTCCTATGACTCTGGTCTTTACTTTAATTGCTGAAGTACTCGGTTATTAATAGATCTCACAAAAACCTACAAGAATAAATGATTCTTTTTGCATAAAATTTTTATAGAACAAAAGTCCTTTTTTTTTTCAACAAAAGGCCTAATCTTCCATGTAGATTGTTAACCAGTAGTGTCATTCATCATATTCATAGCTGTACCCTTAATTATAAAGTAGGTGCTTGATTAGTTAACAAAAATTAAAAAACCTACAAGAGCACACATTGGCAAGTCAAATTTGCTACTTCCCTAGCAATGCCTTATTTTTTTTTATATTACGTAATTAAATTACTTCAATTTAAAAAGTAATAAAAATAACTTCTCAATTGTTAAACTTACCTTGCCCTCATGATTTGGGCAGGACAGAGGCTTCCCAGCAGCTACTGCACTCACAGACTCCAGCACATTGCAAGCCTCAGGACGAGAACATCCCGGATCCCTCTGCAGCACCTCCATCAGATTAGTGATGAAGAAGTTATTCTGCAGCGCTGCTACGCCTTTTTCAGGCAGGATGGAGGTCTGTCGGCACACCGGACACGACAGAGTCAGTGACTGAGCCGGGATGTAGTTCTGTAAGCACCTGGGTTAAAGGAAAGGAAAAAAAATATTAATGTGAGAAAGTTATAAAGGACTTTTTATAAAAAGGCAAATAATTGTATTAATAAAATATGGTTGACATAATTTTAAATTTTTTAAATATAAAGGATAAATAGTTAATCGAGCATCAAACATGATGTAATTTTACAGAGAAAATGCCAAAAACTGGATAGCATCTAAATACCCTCTTATAGACTGTTGCAGAAGTGTGTGGGGTGAGTGTAAAACTGTACCGTTCACAGAAGGTGTGTAAGCAGGGCAGCACTTTGGGGTTGTGGAAGTGATCAAGGCAGATGCTGCAGACCAGGAACTGCTTGTCTATTTGCCGCACCACTGGACTCGTGCTGCCAGTCTCACGCTTAGCCATAGTGACAGACATTCACAGCTGGGGGCCAGGACACACCTTAACCTGTCACACACACACACACAGAGAGAGAGAGAGAGAGAGAGAGAGAGAGAGAGAGAGAGAGAGCAGGGGGTGGTGTCATGGTTAATCATCCATAAAACCACTATAAAAATTACAGTACTAAATGGTCTTTGAGCCTTGAAGGGAGCATTTCTTATTTGAATAGTGCCTAGAGTGTGGTACATTCATGTTCATTTATGTAAACTTAGCTTTAATTGTTAAAATTTTTGGTCTGAACATAGAAGTTAAGTCACATGCACCCTAATGCCTTTATCTGATAATATTTTCAACAAAACACAATCCTATCCTTGGGTTCTTTTTTATCCTCAGTTCTATTTCATCTTCATTCAATCACACATCAGTTTCTGCTGTAGCTTCAGTTTATCACTCAACAGTGTTGGGGGACGTTACTTTTTGAATTTACTAATTACATCACAAAATTACTGCCTTTAAAAAGTAATCAGTTAAATTACAGCATTACTTTCTGATAAAGGTAACTAGTTAGAATACTTTTCCATTGCAGAAAATGAAAACTCATTTGTGATTCCTCATTCATGTTGTTTTAGTCAAGACCTTTATAATTATTCTACCATCATCACTCAGCGAAGTTTGGCCCATAATCTGTACTAATACCCCTCTCTCACCTACGGGGTTTCGCACGGTTTACATAAATTGTCTGAATAACGGATTACATTTTTGAAAAAAATAACTAAATAACTGAGTACTTAAATGGGCATGTAATATTACTTTGTAACATGTTACACCCAACACAGCTCAACAATCATATAACGCCATCATAAACTAAGTGGAGACGATGAGAATAAGCACATGGATGAGAAAGAGGAGCATCACACCTTTAAAATTAAGTTTACAATCACTTGAGGAAAGACAGTTCTCATAGCAATAAATAACATTATCTAATTCCGTTTAGGTATTTTGCCAACAGGGTTACATTAAGCTGTATGTGGATAAAAAGGGTAAATAAACCTTGTTAAAGTCTTGTTCTAACAAGCTTCAGTTGTCAGAAATCAATCATATACAGTAGGCTGATGTACGTAAAATTCAACAACAGGTTTCTCTCTACAATTTCAGGAAGATCTAGAAATCTTTATTCAGAAACTGTACAATTGCTTATTTACTCATTTTGACATCTTGAGAGTAGACTACTGTCACTAACTTCTAGCAGGTCTGCCATGTGTGGCCACTGACCTTTGCAACCGACTAGAATGCAGCTACAAAACATATTTTCATTCCCACTCCCAAGTTCTCCCACACTACCCTATTGCTGCATTCCTTCCATTACCAGTTTAAAGCTACAGTAAAACAACCATGCTTGTCTACAAAGCCATAAAAAGTCTAGCACTTACCTAACTTAAAGGAAAATATCACACCTCATCTAGAAAGTGTGGCTTAAATAGACCGGCGATCCCTCAAGGTACACGAAATGCATCAAGGCTATTCTCTGAATTGGAATGGAAGTTGTGGACAAATTTTTCTTTTACTAACTGAACAGTTGAGTCACCATCTTCAAATAAAGACCAAAACCCTGACTTGAAGTACTGTACTATTTCTATTTTTTAAAGAAAGTTCTATAAAACTGTCTGGTTTCTTCATTCATGAAGATGAATAATTAGATTTCATTCATTTTTTCTATTATCCAGGTTACAAGGTGGGACTTGTTTGCTTATCCTACAGATGCTTGATTGCACGGAGATCTGGAAAATGTCAACAACTTAAACTCTTTGCCATGTTCTTGAAATAATTTTTAGCATGGCACATTATCCTGGGAAATACTGTATGCCATAAAGGTAGGTCTGCAACGATGTTTGTGTTGGTGACAACGCAAGATCTACGTTTTCCCAGCAGAGCAGGTAGACTAGTCTTGGCTCCTAACATACACTTTGGCACCCATGTACATGTCTACAGTTCACCTTTCCTTTCCTTGGACCATTTTTGTTGGTTACAAATTACTACATACCAGTAACACCTCACAAGACTTGCAGTTTTGTAGATGCTCTGACCCAAATGGCTAATGTGATTTGGCTCTAGTCATTTTAACTGCTTCCATGAAAGCTTCCAATGAGAGCTTACGCTTGTCACCTGTCAGTGGTTTTAATGTTATGGCTGATTGGTGTATATGCTTATTTTTTTTTAAAAAGTTTTCCCTAGCTACCCAAGAGTTTCTTGGCATGGAAATCTGAAGAACCTGACAACTGAGGTTATTTGCAGTTCAAATAAATCATTATATAATCATTTAAGAATATAGCAAAAATACTTAGGACTCACAGTGACAGCCACCGTTAACTTTAACCTTTCCCCCCCAATTAGACCTGTTACAAACTAAGTATTTCTATTTAAATTTAGATGTGCAGGACTAACATAAGCATTAGCATAAGCTGCTGTTTGAGCCATTTCAGCATTTCTGAGTGGGTCATGGTCAGATTTATGAATTATGCTTCACACTTTGTCTCATACACACAAACTCGTCAGCACATCTGTCAGTTTCCAAATGTGCAAACAGGATTTAAGCCTTGATTTTTACACAACCAAATAAATCATCATGTAAGTCATGTAAGATTTAGATTGCCTCAAGAACAGGACAGACGTGTGACTGATGTGGGTTGAAGGATCACAAATGTTACAGCTGATATTATCCCTCATTACACCCCCTCTTCTTGTCCATCAATCTGTTTTGATGGGATGATGTAGCAAGGCTAAAATAAGACTGGGCACTCACTGGAAAGGGTCAGGCAACCAAGTAGATGGCTGGGATTCATGAGATACCAAATTGAGAGAGAGGCCATGTTTACTTTGATGGCATGCTAGAATAGGCACTGGAAAGAGGTGTATAATTAAAGTTCTCTCATTTCTTTTAGCCCAAATACACATATTGTATGGTTTTTACACAACAACTTGCAGCACCAACTTTGTTGTTACAGAACTTGACACTTATGATCAGCATCATTTTTAAGAACAGGGTTGTAAATTGCTTTCTTTCTGAAAGTGCTGGGTGCTAGTGACTGAATCGGTACTGGCTCTGTGCATAAGGGGGCCTTGTGAACCTAAAATCAAAAACACACTCTTTGCAAAAGTAAAACTATTATGTGAAATGTAAGGCATTGCACTGACCATGCTGGCTGTGTCATAATTGGCATAAAATGAAAATACTGACCAGTTTATTAACCAAAATCTAAATCATCAAACATCTAAATCAATCATCACCCATTATTCCACTCTGTAATATGACATGCATGCACTTAGTATTACATTTGTTTGAAATGAAGGACACCTGGCTGACCTGCCCATAAAACCCACTAAAAGGCAAATCATAATTCATGTGAGCGGACATTTTTAAATGAAACAGGAAATTCAAGGAGGAAATAATATTCAGATGGACTTTTATCCATCCCAGATTAATGGTCTAAGAAAAAAAAAAAGATGTATTAAAACAAATCTGGAGTCAATCCCAGGTCTGGATAAAACATGTCATGGTGTGATGTTCACAAGGAGCATGGCCAACAAGATAAAGTTTATGTCCGTGAAAAACATGCATGTCCCAACACACAGGATTATTTACGCTAGTCAAACGTAACCTTAGATGGTCTGGTGAATGATGTGCTATTAGCTTCTGATACCACTCAGAACATAAACAGACTCACAAAAGCCCTAAAAAGTGAGTAAAGGCTGTTGGACAAATGGTAAAAGAAAACGTGTAAAAAGTATTTGTCATTAGTTTGTATAATAGCAATGGAGACTGAGACTGGCTACAAAGCAGCAGCTGTCTCTATGGAAGACCAGTAACAATGGCATTCTTTAGAGCCTAAGTTCTGCACTCTGCCCATAATTGTGTGTGCCTACACACATGCACGCACACGCATACACACACACTTACACAGAAGAGTTGGAGAAATCTCAGGAAGGCTTCATTCGTGTTTCCTGTGTTCCAGCTGGGCTCAGAAGCAGAACAACAAAAATGAGATCCTGTACCACGGTCCCTGCCTACGCCCCCTAAACTCTAAACTCTCTACCCTCCCTCTGATACTCTCCTTCATTCCGCGTCTCTCTCCCTCCCTTTCTCTAGCCACCTCACACTGACTAAAGCAAACCTCTGACGTGAGGCTGGATTTCAAGCCACAACCCACACAGGCTATTTCATTGGCCAACACAACACACACACAAAGTGCTCTTCCCATGGACTCTCCTCTTATTGGTTGGTCAGCAGAAGCCTGCTCAAAGCATGGATTGCCTCACAGGCTAACAATGCCTGCTGACGAACTGGGTGCGGTGAGACAGCATAAGGGAAAAGGATAGAGACAGAGTTTGGCCAAAAATGTCTGGTCACACAAACATTTCATAACTAGTAGAGCTGTTTTTTTTTAGCCGATAAACTAGAAATTTATTGGGTAAAGTCAGGTGCAGCATTTAAGCAGGAGAAGTGAAGGGAATCAGAAAGAAAAGAAATGGCACTGGATAACGGGTCCCTGTGCCAGGAAAATAATCATCTCTCCATGACATGGTACAGTACAGCATCACTGGACAAGCCAGTGACTACAAATATGTATCGCTTCACCAAGGAGTGCACCAAGCTTTGATCCTTTCTGCAGAATTCCTGCACTATCGTCCTCCAACAGGTCTGAGGAGATTATGGACACAAATAAAAGCAAATGCATGTTTTTGTACATGCATAATAATAAAGCTGTTATTTCTAATTAATTCACCTGTAATTACTAATACTAATAACTATTGTATATACATTATATTTAACTATAGTAAGCAAAAAAACTCCAACTACAGTGTCAAACCTTGTATGGTGTCCATTAACAGGCAAAATTGGAATTTAAGTATCAGCTCAAGTTGTCAACCTGCCATGGCTGCATTAGAGAGAAAAGTTACATAATCTGTCACTTGCTACAACCGCTGGGTGGCGCCGGATCTGGGGATTAAACAACAATGTAGTCTAAAAGCATAGGGATTATAGAGCATAATAAAAGTACGTTTGCCGTGACAACTTCCCTCTTTTGATAGAGGAAATCAAATGAACGTTTGCTAAATAAATATTTTTTGTAGTCTTCATGAATCATACTCCGTACTCATTAAAGGTTACTAAAAGGATGTTACACTGTTATAGCCATGCACCATGTGGGTACAAATGCAAAATGTTTTATATTTATTTTCTCTAAATATATGGAAAATATCTAAACAATCTCTGTTTCAGCTGCAAGATTGTATTTCATGTAATCCTTAAATTAAAAGACAATTCCATTAATGCATTGACCCAAAGCAAAAACATGGCTACATGGCATGGGCCTTTCTAATGATCATGGAAGATGAGGATTAGATGTACAGTACGTGGGCACTTGTCCATTAAGTTCAGCCTTTATTCATCACATTACTGCACAGCGAAACTCTTTATTCTTTGCATATGCCAGCTTCTTGTTGGTATGCTGGGGCCAGAGCGCAGGGTCGGCCATTATACGGCACCTCTGGAGCAGACCGGGTTAAGGGCTTTGCTCAAGGACTCAACAGCGGCAACCTGGCAAAAAAAACCTGGGGTTCATACCACTAACCTTCCTATCAGTAACACAGAGCCTTAAAACACGAAGCCACCACTATCCCAAAACATTAAAGATTTTGCAGTTATTGCCAAGTCATGAACTCATGAACATAATTGAGACACGCCCATTCCTTTTTGCAGTGGCAGAGGCTGTAGGTTTATCTTATGTAAACCTGTTAGGAGGAGAACGCACGTGAAAAGTGACTCAACACTCAAAGTGTCCCAGGACAGAGAGGATGGCCTGGAGAGAACTGAAGCTGACCTTGGTGGAATGTTAATCTAAAACACATCTGTGATTGTAGTCTTCATGAATCATACTCCTTACTCATTAAAGGTTACTAAAAAGGATGTTGCACTGTTATAGCTATGCACCATGTGGGTACAAATGCAAAATGTTTTATATGTAATCAGAGTAGAATGTGAGGATTAAAAATGGCGACAAGACCTTTCATTTGACAACGCATAACTGATAAAGCCTTTGGCTGTGTGCACAGGAAAAGGTCGCTGATATTTAGCTGCCAGGTTAAAATATGAATTATGCATGGCAGTCCTCATTCTGAAATTTAGGAGTGGGTGATTGTTTTTAATTTTGTTTTATGCACAGTGGTAGAGAAGGAGGAAGTGAAGATGGGGGCAGTCTATGCTAAAGAAGAGATCTGACAGTCACCTTTTGTAGAAAAATGGTGTATTATTCAGTAAACAAACAAGAGGAGGAGGAGGTTTTACAGTAAAAACATTTTTACAACCATAATATGTAAGCTGAAAAGTAGTGCAAGCTATGCAAATAAATTAATAAAGTAAGCAAGGAGGGGTGAATAATTACTTGGGCACTGGGAATAAGTTAGTTGTGGAAAATAATCACATCAGCTATGCACACATTAAAGCCATAAGTTGTGCTTGGAGAGGGCTTGACCTTACTCCTGCTCTCACTTTCTTAGCTGAAGCATGTCAATAACTGAAATACTGGCAATGAAATCAGCAAATCTGAAAATAAATTAATTAATTAAAAAAAATTGCAGTGTAAACTTTGTAAATCAAATGCACAGCATTATGCGAAATACTGAGCCGCTCTGTACCCTCAGGGCATGACAGCACGAGACCTCTAGATGATGTGCTGTGGTTTCTGGCTCCAGGAAGCGGCAGCGGCTCTTTTGATTGCTGTGTGGTACTGGGTGGGGCTTCCGTGGTTTGGACTCGTGTGTCTGGTGCATCAAGCGGGTGCTGCATCAGATTGGGCACTGGGGAGATTGGAGGCCATGCCGGCTGCCTCCGGCTCTTTTGCGTGCTGATCCCTGTGCACTGTGGGCTGCAGTATACAGGGTATACTAGTGCTTGTCCATCATGCCCAGCGTTGAACTCTTGGCTTTTTTTGTGAGATCGGACCAGACAGGTTGGCATTTGGGTGAGCCTTGAGTGGAGGTAACATTATGGCTGATGTTGTACGTATGCTGAATGTAAATGAACAGAATGAACAAACAAGTTCAAGATACTGTACCACAAGTACTGGCAGATAAAAGCTCTAGTATCTCTTTTAGCTAATGTAGTGCATTGCTGTCTTCTTGCATGAGCATTATACAATCTGCTGTCTTAACACACATACTATACACGCACTCACTCTCTCTCACTCATTATCTATAACACTTATCCTGTACATGGTTGCAGGAAGCCTGGAGCTTATCCCTGTGCTAAACTGAAACTGGATTTATTTTTAAAATCAACACATTCTACATGTGTATGAAGACTAAGGAATGGACTGCCAAGAGAGTACACTTGCATGTAATTATCATACTATTGTTATATGCCTATTCTAGCCACCTAAATTACTATATCTTCACCATTACTACTCCACCCAACTATTCCCAGTCCAACTTAGTCAGCAAATTATCAGTATGACGCACATAAAACAAACCATAAAGTGCATAACACCCTAAAGTGATACAGTACGGTGTACTAAAACAGGAAAACTGGAGTTACATAATGGTTTATGCAAGAAAGACTATATTGGTTAAATTGGTAGAGCTTCTCTACCATCTACAATCTGCAGAAAAACATCTGTTTTAAGATATATTTGAAAGACTGACGCCCTTACCCAGATGTAAGGGGTTCACTGATAAAAACTAGAATCGAAGTGTAGACTACTCTGAATATAATTCCCATTTCACAATAACAAAAACAAAGAAAAGAATATTTCTTGTTTATGTTAAACCTGATCTTTTTGGGCTAGGTTCAGGTGTTTTTGTGCATGAGCTTTACACTATAAGGACCACATGAAAGTAAAATTTTGTCTCATTTTTTCAGCAGAGATCACAGTCCCAATACAATCCCCTATTCTCATTTTGGGAGAAAAAAAACTAAACTAACATTGATATCTGCATTTGTCCATATGCTGTACATCTGTAAACACTGCTACAGTACAGTATAGCACTTGACACAATTAATAAATATGATCCACAAAACATCACTGAATTGATGTGACTTCACAGAATACACATACTAAAAAAAAAATACTGGATGTGAGACTTCTTATTGTTTGTCCAACTTGTGTTTAACAGTTGCATTTTAAGTTATACGAGTGAGTAAAATTCTACCACGGTCACCTGCTAGAGGGCATCAGAAACTATTTGGTTCCACTTCTTAAACTGCTGCCTCCTCTGTGTTACTCAATGTAATATGTGTATTGGAAAAGGACGGCAGAATTCAGAATTTTTGGGTGCCCATATTTTTTGAAGACATTTGAAAAACAATTAATTAATTTGTCTTACAAAGAAAAAACAAATACAATACACAATCGTCCTTAAATGCTACAGATAATCTAGTGTTGTTTGCTTTGCATATTTTCATGATGGGTACAGATCTACAGATGACCAGAGGTGGGTAGTAGCGAGTTACATTTACTCAGTTATATTTACTTAAGTAACTTTGTGAAAAAAAATTGCACCATACGTTTTAAATTTTACTTGAGTAGATTTGTGAAGAAGAAACGCGACTCTTACTCCGCTACATTCAGCTACACTCGACTTGTTACTTTTCTAACCAGTTATTCTACACATACAGTAAGATATTCTTTATTTTTGCCAGAGAAATGCTGCTGGTGGATCTACTACGTGTTTCACCAATCAGACGTAGCAACAATAATTACAATAACAATAACCACATGTAGTCATATCATCAGCCAAAAGCTCAAAAGCTTGAGGCTAAAAAAAATATAAGTTTCTTACATTTGTTCTGCTGGACACAGTTTATGGTAAAGTGAGACCCCTCTTGTACATATTCGAATATTTTCTATCTGCTGAAACATATGGAGAGCAACTGAATATACAGTACATCTTACACTGGAAATAGTTTACACTGTTCAAACTTACATACTGTATTTTACCTACAGTAGGTATCTGTTTCAAAAGCTTTATGTCTTGAAAAAAAAATGAGATTGGGAAATTTGTGTTTCTTGTTCTTTAATTTGCTATTTTGTAAAAATATTCATTTTACAAATATAAAATAAATAAATATTTTTATTTCATTAAATTTATTTCATGTATTTAATTATTTAGAAATGTCAGAATTTGTACATTATTTCATAATTTTGTCAGGCTGCTTACATAATTTCTAAAAATACTGTAAATAAATCAGACATTACGATGAAACGGTTACTCAGTACTTGAGTAGTCTTTTCTACTAAATTGTTTAGTCTCCAGACGTGGCAGGTTCAGACATTTCCCTATTCATGTATGCACAATGATTTTAGTAAAGGGTGGAGGCTTAACCACTGACATCTACACACTGCAGGCTAAACCTAGGAAAATCCAGTTCAAATGATTAGAATAGAAATTTCATAAGTAAATGAACAGCTCTTGCTACTGGGTTCATACAAGGTTCATGGCAGCTAAAGAAATGAACAAACAAAACAAAAACTTTATTTTAAAAGCCTCAATAGGTTTGTAACGTGAATTGTTCCATTAGCACCGGACAAACACTTAACATAGAGGTGAAGAGGTGAAGAAATTGGAATTTTGTTTTTTTTATATTTAAATATTCAGTCCCTAGGTTTTAGCCACTGACCAATCCATGTCATTAAAACAGTCAACTTGAGTAAAACAAAACATGAGTTCATACACACAAATAGCACAAACTGAAGAGGAAAAACAAGCCTTTGATGATCTCAGATACAGTAATGTAGCCATGTTAATTAGGTATTATATAATTTACCTACTTCTGCTGTCCTCAGCACAATATCGCGATAACCAAAATTATGTAGACACAATATCAGTTAAGGAAAAGTCCATTCCAAACTTTAGTACGAGTTGAAGATGAGAGATGCGTAGTTCTTGCAAGTCGTGCAAGAAAGGCCGTTCTCAGAAAAGAACAATTTTTACTTTAAAATTGCTTTTGGTGTCTACAAACAAATATTGCCCTCTGCAATTTCAGAACATGGCCAAGTTATCAACTCAACATGAGTTTATGAGCCACAGCTACACAAACTAATTAGTTAGAACACAACTAACCACCCAACCACATCCTGATAAACCTCCAACAACTTTTCTATATACATAATGAGTGTTATATGGATAGGAATCAGACACTTAGCCCACATCTACATTTCTCTTAAGAAGAATTCTCATAAGAGATTTACGTGTTGGCACCACATCTCCCTAGAGGAAACAAACAGAGGCTACACTAAGCAATCGTTTACTGTATATGCACTGCTCTACCACCACTTGCTGAGGAAGTTGTTGTTCAATTAGAGAAAGTATGCTAGTTCCTTGTTCTTTACCTCTTAAATATTGATACCAGATACTTAAAGTATAGAAATAATAATAAAAATAAAAAAAAGTCAGCATGGCTGCTTGAAGTCATCTGACAAATTTTAGGAATGTCACAAAATGTTAATGTTTTAAAAATGACAGAGAGAACAGCATGCACCTTAAGTAATGGTCCTTACACACACACGCACCGAAAAAAAAAAAAAAAAAAACAGTTTCCAAGCATGGATCAAAATACCTGCTCTAGTTTACTCTTGGCAAAATAATTAATGGATGCCAAACTACAGATTTGATTTTATTCATGAATGGAAGCCTTGACTAGAGACAGACAGTTCCCCATGTACGACTGTGTTAGACAGCGCTGAATCACGCACATGCATGCAAATCACACATGCACATCAGACAGAGAGACTGCAATACAAAATGTAACAAACCACATACAGTACATAAAAATGGAATCAAATACACAGCCTGTGCTAAAAATGATCTGACTGAGAGTAAATAAAGGTAGGCATTTCAGGCTGGGAGAAAATATTGCCTCAATAAACAGGCGTCAGTGATGACATGGCAGCATCCACAGGCAGCATTTCACACACTCCCTACATACATGGCCGAAGCAGGGGCCAGGAGTATAGTGTGTTTTCCAAGCGGAACATTGCATCATACACACACCCTACGGTTCTACCTCCTCTCCCTCTGTTGTCTTACATAAATGGATTTTGGTTTTGTGTGTTATGGCTGTGTATCAGTGAAGGATACTGACTGCAAGCTTAAAAGCCAGACGCTTGTGTAAATTATTCATACCAAACCCTATACAGGCGAAATAAAGGATGAGGCGGATTGCAGGAAGAGATGAAAGAAAATGAGCAGAGATTGATAACTGCACCATGGTATAATATACGAGAAACAAGGGGAGCTCCCCAGTGCAGGACTCACGTGAGCGTATGCAGAAAGACAGCAAGGATGGAGGGGTAAAGAGAGAGATCAGGGTAGCATTAACACAGGTTTCCAAACATAAATAGAGTTCTGTCCATCCTTATGCAGCCACATCCCAGAAAGCATTAAAAAAGCCCAATAGAAACAGCAAGGAATAAGAAGAGAGGAAAAGAGCTGCAAGAACAAGAGCAGAGTGGGAAAGCAAAGAGAAGGGCGTGAGCCAATGTGAGTGTGTGCATGTGAACAAGAGCAAGAGTGAGAGAGACGGAGGGAGGGAGTAACGTGAGTGATGGTGGGAGCGTACTGAATGAGGAAGTGAGGAGGGGGCTGTAAAAAGCAGATGCAAGGTGCAGAGAAACCATAATGGCAAAAGACTGGCGAGTGAGAGAGGGGGCTCATGATCTAATATAAAACAATACTGTACTATAGAGAACTCTGTTCATGTGCAAATATTTATAAGTATGAAAAAGCCAGGTTTTAGATTAGAATTTAGTAACTTCCAAAAGAAAGTCACGTACGCGAAACCTATTCCGTGATCAATCAATGGCTCTCCTTGTGTGATGAAAGCTGATGGCATTGAAAATCATGTGAGTCACATTGTGAAAGACTCTTTTGTTTGCAGCAGGCCTTGAAGAGGGAGGTTCACTTATTAGCATGCATATTCAGACTTCGAGGGATAGCTTTTGTAGCCAGAACGAAAAAGATCCGAGCAAGATAAGGAGGTTTTCTGATGTGAGAATTGTGAGAGATACTGAATAGTGATCATGTAAAGTACATACTGTAAGCAGCAGCATGGGTCCAAGATAAGGGGTTGCTTGAACTCTTTATAAACAAGCTAAAAATAATCACCTGCTTTCCTGTGTGGAAAGGATTGTACAAAGAAGCACAGATGAGAATAAGCAGAGAGGGGGGGAAAAAATTGTATGAGGGTAGAGTGCAAAGCTTTGCCAATAAAGAACAAGAATGGAAGATGGTATGGAGATAGAAGAAAGTGGGCGGAGCAAAGACTGATGCATGGATTTGATTGCATGAGCAAAGTTTGTTGCCATAGAGACTGCATCCAGTGCAGTGGAGCTCAGATGGCTGCTTGTCCCATGTCCCTCCCATTTAACCCCTCCCTCCCAGGAATCCTCATTTAACTCCTCTGTCGCTTTGCAGTTGGGAGTAATCTCATACTCGGGGGAGCAAAGACGCACTACAGTCCTGGAACGTTACACAGTAATTGCCGCACAGTGACATCCAACAACCCAGTGAGTGAGTGACAGTGAATCTGTTTGCACAGAAGCAAAACAACACAACACATTTTCCAAACATTAATTCCTGCAAACCTTCTTCTCAATTTGAAGACGAGCGTCCTCGACGAAACACCACAAATCAGAAGAGCTACGGATATTCTACCATGCTGCTTTTATTGGTGTAATGACATTTCCAGTCTATGAGTCACATGCATATTAATGTGTGGTTGAGTTAATAACTACAGTCTAGTGGCCCTCATAGTTATAACATAATGCAAGCTTCCTAATTAATAATCATCTGGGACTCACTCAGGCGTGTTTGACTGTCTTTTGTACTTGCATATACTTGCCATCTTTCTGATGGGTCTTCAGTTTTTCAACCTTCACTTGCAGTGACAACTATGGACCGTACAGTATGTTAAATATTGCCATGAAAAGCTATTAATGCAAATTCAACATCTTCAATATATCAGCTTCTTTGAGCATTGGAAAATGCCTGTTTATTTGTTAAACTCTTTGAATTTGAGCTAAAAGTATTTGTCACATCTTGATTGCTTCATTTTAAAATCTATAGTGGTAGGGTGCAGAGACAAAAATACTTAAAATAAAAAATTATTGTCCAAATACACATACTCTGTCAAAACTCATTGGACAAATAATAAATAATTAATTTAAATGTTTGGCTATCATTATTTAGTTCATAGCGTTCACTGACTTATTTTCCTCATTGTTGGAAAAAACACACAAATAGTACACACACACACACACACACACACACACACACACACACACACACAGAGTACACACACTACACACGCATAATAAATAAAACAACAACTGCAAAACATGTGGTTAAACCTTTAAAACCTTGTGTTTTGTTAAAATCAGTCAAATTCACAACAATCAATACCTTGTGACCAATCAGAATTTAGAATTTAACTGTGTGTATATATACAGGTTAAATTTATTTCCCCTAGTTATGAATCATGCAGTGAAAGGAGAATATTTATGAAAAATGATCTGCAGACATTAATCGCTGTATATTTAGACTTAATAACTTTGTTGGGCACCACCGAAAATTGAGACATTCAGCAAAAATGGTAATTTAAAATTAATTAGCTTAGCACTTTTAGTCCACATTAAAAGACATGTATAAAACTAAATTAACAGATTGTTATTGCTTCGCATTCATTTTTAGTAAACATTTTATCCTGATCAGGGTCTCAGAGCCCAGGCCTTTTTCAGGAACACTAGATGTAATGGCTGATTGGTCTATATGCGTGATGGAAGACTACCACAGGATTATATATACACATACTGTACATGTAATCAGCCATAACATAAGACAAAAAAAAAAACATTAAGCCCAATATTGTGTAGGTTCCTTTTGTGCCACAGAAGCGGCTCTGGCCCCCTAAGGTCTGAATTCACAAGACCTCTGGTGTTGTACTGCATTTCATCACCTTTGTGCATGCACTTTGCATTTGCACAATGACAATGAAGTTGAATCTAATCTGTGGTGTCTGGCACAAAGACATTAGTGGCAGATTCTTTGGGTGCTGTGGGTTGTGGGGTTGGGCCTCTATGAATCAGACTTTCAGACTTGTTTGTCTGGGACAGTAAATGGATGATGAGTTAGATTGAGATCTGGGGAATTTGGAGGACAGATCAACAATTTTGAAATCTTTGAAGCAGGGTGTGATGCACCCAATGGTCTGATACCCTTCTATCATGGCCTATCTATTTTTGTACCCGCAGGAATAAATGAGCCTTAGATGCTATGATCCTTACTGGCATATAACTGAAATTGAATAAAATTAATTTTATTCAGTTTACTTGGCAGTGGTGTTAGTGGGTGATCTGTTCAAGTCTATTTGAATAGTGTGAGGAAACTTGAAAAGCACTTAGAGAATGGAGTGCCAACACTTTGCACTGCGCCACCCACATGGTGGCACTAAAATTTTCAAGACAAAACTTACCTAGCCATTATGATATCTCTGTCAAGGATCACACGTAAACATAAATTGTGGTAAGCTCTTGAAGAGACCTGTGCACAAAATTTACACAAAATTTTAATGAACATGAAACATTGATACCAAGGCACAAATGACAAAATGACAGAACAGAAAAACAACATTTAATGATGAAATTGCAAGAAATAAATCTTTAAGCAACAAATAAATATTAAGTGAAATCCAGTATCAATATTTTATGGAAAAAAAATTAACTTCCAATAACCTGGTTGTACAGTGTGTGTGATCATCCTATAATTGGGCCTGTGAACTAAAAAATAATTTGCACACATCAATGTGGCTCAGGCAATTGAGGCTCTGGGTTGCTGATCATAGGGTCAATGGTTTGAGCTCCACTAACACCGTTGCTGCTGATCCTTAAACCTACTGTATGGCCATACACTGTATAATACCCCAGATTGAATAATGAATATCAGCTTCAAAACAAATTGGGTGGGTTGCAGTAGGAAGGGCATCTGGCATAAAACTTGTGAATGATGTCACAATGATCATATTCAGTGTGGTCACCCTGAGAAAGGGAAAATCCAGAGTAAAAAAAAAAAACTAAAAGGAAAAAAAAAAAAAAAAAAAGAAAGACATGATTTTGATTAACCCCAAATAACCCCCAGCTGTTTCTGTAGGAGGCTTCTTGAGGACATATAAGTTTCATGTGACTGCTGAAGGCCTTCATCACAAAAATAAATGGACAAATCAAAAACTTATTACGTTAACTGACAAGAGTCCTACAGTAACAATAAAAATGAAACAAAGAACTGTAGGAATAAATGGCATGATCTGGTCACTTCCTGCAGACAATGACAATCAAATATTCTAAGCAGGTATTCCGTCTCAATTTTAATAACTTCTGGGCCATAGGGTAAAGTAGCCAGATGCAAGACGTTTCTGTACACCATCAAATTCGCCCCAAACCACATGACAATATGTGTTACAGAATAATATCTTAAAAGTTAAAAGATATGTTTGGCTCCAAACCAACTAATCACCCAAGACAACCACACCTATTGTCACGCATGGTATAATCATGGACTGCATCATGGATAGCCCCAAATAAGGTATTTTGGCACAAAAACTGCAGCCATCTATTAGACAGGTGATGACGAAAAAGTTGACCTTCCAACATGATAGCAACCCAAAGCATAAATACTAGTAAACACAAGAATGGCTTTAAAACAAGAGCAATGACTTGGAATTGCTCAATCAATGCTCAGACCCAAATCCTTTTAAAACCTTTGATCTGAAGAGATATGCACAGGAGAAACCCTTCACAGGTTGTTTGATCAGGAGCCATTTTGCAATCTTTATACTATGTACAAGTGCACCTTAGCTTGTAATAGAATAGATTTTTTTTTTCTTCGTCGAAAATATTTTTGCATAATTATTCTTATATTATATAATAAAACATACATTACCTGTATATTATATTAATATATTTTTTAATTCATGAAAGTGTGTAATTTTAACAGACGTGTGTAGACTTTTTTTTATATGTATGAAGCAACAACAGGGCCCCAAATTGTATTCAGTGGATAAAAAGTGCAGGAATGCTGTAGTCGAATGTATGATTAACGTCATGTGACATGTACAGACGTAGATGAGATTTGATATTTATGGCTGCTTATGTTATGATAGTTTATCTGCACCAGCCCAAATTAAAAACAGTCAAGGCCACATCCCTGATTGCCATATGGGCCAGTCATTGTTCAGTCCTTCAGAACGCTTCTTTCTCGAACTGGAAGACAGGTGTGGTAATCTGTTCAGTGTATGTGCCATGTGTTTTGCATGGCTTTGAAGAGAGTGAATACATTTGTTTTTATTTTGAGTTTCAAAATAAGATTCAGCTTACCTCCCCTATAGAAGTTGCTGATTTTAAAGCTCAAGTTTACTCAAACAGCAAGACTCAATAAATACAGTAGACATGAAAAGTTATGTACAATTATTTTAGCAATTTTCCTAAAGAATAAATTTTACATATCTTTTAAAGCATATATTATATTGATTTCATTACACTGTCAAGGTCTAAAGCCAAGCAGTTTATTAGCCATGTTAATAATGAATTATTTTCTTCAGCAACTTTCTACTCACTCTCTCCGAATTAACACATCATCCAGCTCAACACTGCTATATGACAGATCAACTATCAGGATATACAGTACATAAAAGATAAATAATTTAAAATCTAGAAATCTTTAAAAATGCTAAATAATTCTCACCTTTAACTGTAGCACGAAATTCAGTGAGAAACATTTAGAAAACAAGCTCTTCTTACTTAAAAGTCCTCCAAGTCACCTTTTCGAGGGATTCCTCTGTCTCAAGTTTCTTTCTCTCTGATGTAGCTCAAGTTTCTTATGTCTGCCTCCACCCCCTGACGCACGCGCATAAACGCACACATGCACACATTATTCCAAGCAAGACACTTAACAGTCTTAACATTATAGGCAGTTGAAGTTTAAAAGGTATTTCACTAAAATCTGAAAAAAAGTAGTGAATTCCATTTAACTGCACACATACCACAAGTAAGAATTTTTTTTTTAAGACAACGATAATGTAATCAACTTGAGCTACACATAAAGTACTCTAGCAGTGGTTAAATACATTATTTCTATAGCTAAAAACTATTTAGGAAGTCTAAGGAAAATTAGCATCATCTTCATGTCTTCAATCTATTCTGTGAACTAGTCTGTGTGTGCTTTAGAAAAGTATGAGAGAATATGCACTGAAGTTTAATGAAAGAAGGGTCTGTGTGGGGCTACTTTTTTTCTTCTAAACGGGTATTATTTCACTGTACCACTAGCCAAATAAGATCAGGCTGTAAACACCTTCGTCACCAAGGCAACACGACAAACTCTCAGTTTCACAGTCACAACAGCAAAAAGATCTAAAAAAAATAAAAAGAAATAAAAAGACAGAAACAGTAAGATTACAGATAGATTAAACTGTCGAGAACCTAGTGTGAGCCAAACAGCAGAGCACCACCCACAGTGTGGAATGATATAATACTTTAGATAAAAAAAAAAAAAAAAAAAAAAAAGCTATTAAAAGAGACACAACTATTAAGACCTGGGTAAAATATAGATACTGTACTTGGAGGACCGACCACACACACAATCTGTGAGTGGAAAGATGTGTACCAAAAAAAAAAAAATTTCTTTCAAATATTAAGGTGGAATGTCACACTTTATTATATGAAAATATACACAACAAAGACGAAAAATAGAGCGGCATGCAAGTGTTAGAGTGCTGGGCATGGACCCTCAGCAGGAAATTCAAAGTGCATCAAATCCACAGAACTAATACATAAAATTGCTTAAGAATTTAAACAATTAAATTAAGAACACTAATGGAATACAAATAAATAACCACTTTTGTGGAAAGGATCGATTTAGAGCCACAATGACCACAACTCCAAAACAAGTCCATATTTGTCTTGGGCGACAGTGGTCATTGGGCAATGCGCAAAAGCACACAGTGCTAAATATTTTTAAAAACTGGAAAAAATAAATAAATAAAACCGCACAAAAAACAAGATAGACTAAAAATGTAAAGGTTCCTGCTCTGCATTATTCTCCAACAGAAGCAGGCCTTCCTCTCTCCCCAAATCGCTGGAAGAAAGACATCAGTGCAGATGGCTCTTGGCTTTTGGGTTCTTGTCTATGGCGTCTTGGGAAGAGAGCCCTGAAACGAAAGCTGGGCATGGATTCAGGGTTTTCACCCACTGATGCAGACCTTAACAGAGCACCCTGAATCGATGTGCCTTTTAATGGAGAATCTCGAACACCCACAAGACTAATCACAGAGGTAGACACGCTATGCTCATATGACCTGCACATGTGTGCCAGAAGAGGGCCCTTTAAGGGTGTATCAGGCAATGCCCAAACTCCATCATCCAATTCTTCATCTTTAGTTGAACCAATGGAATGCCTGCGACGCTGCATGGGTGAGGGTGAGGCGTGAGGACTGAGGACAGTCCAAGGTGATCCAAAGCCATTCTGAAGGGCCAAATCCATCTCATTTCCTCCTCTGTGATAAGGGGAGGAGAGATTCGGAACATTTAGGTGCGGTGCAGCGAAAGCAGGGCACCTAATCCAACATGGCTCCTTCTGGGAAATCTCTTGTGCTTGATCTTCCTTTTCATTCTTCTCGTTGTCATCATTCTCAAAACCATTTTGGCTTACAAGAATGCTCTTGCTGCGGCTTGTTTTGCTGCTCTTTGGAGTTGCATGGTCTTCTATGGATGGAGATCTTTGTGAATCGGCTGGTGTAAGCGCTACATTCACATGACCGCATATTCTTTCAGTGTTTAAGTATTGCTCTTCATCCTGTTTTTCAGGATAAGAGACAGTAATCTCTGCTTTTTCTGGGCTATTCTGGGCTATCTGACAACTCTTATCCTGGTCCTCAGTGTGAGTCATCTCATTTTGTTCTGTCTTGGCAGGAAGTTCAAGGCTTATTTGGAAGCTCTGTTCCTGCTCTTGAAGTGAAACACTTGTGTCCATTGTGTTCACATGACCAGAAGTATTCAGAGCTATATGAGACCTCCCAGCCAGTAGGTTGTTTTTGTCCAGCATCTGTGTAGAACTTGCTTTGTTGGATGAGGGCTGTCTTCTGCGGGTTGGCCGAGTGTTGAGGAAGCTGGTGAGGACAGTCTCCAGGGCTTCAGTTTCTGATTTTTGAGAGGATTTTCTAGAGCAGGAGGCGATAGTACGCCGCTGGACTACCCGGCTAAGTGTCTCTCTTTCCCTCAGCTGTCTTCGGCGCCTCTCCACTGCCTCTCGCTCTGCATTTTCCTGTTCAGTACACACACACGCAAAAAATTTAATGTTGCATAATGTAATAATCTTATCCCTGACAGATTGCAAAATTATCCCATATGTTGGTTAATATGGCAATTTTGAACATCCACTGTAATTTATTAACAGAAAGGTTTTGTTTGACATTGGTCAGAACTCGCTCTCTCAATTATATCTTTACATTACATACATCTGAAGACCTGAAACCAGCCTCAGAAAAATTTCTGTCTAAAAAGTATGCATGTCATTCCAGATTCCATCACAGCATCATGCAAATATCAAGGCAGTTGCTTGAGGGTAAACCTGCATCAAAAGAGATGAAAAGAAGTTATGAGCAGTTATGTGCCAGATAATGTCACAGCATCTAGTGTTTTTTTGGACCAATACAGAACCTTTTTCCTTGAGTATGTGGAAGACACAGGAATGACAGTAATACACCTACAAGCCAGCAAAATGCTCAACACACACGTACAAAAATTACATACCAGTACATTTGCTAACCAGACTCACTTCCCCTTTCCTCTCCTCATTTATCAATTCATTCAGATTATAAAATTGTGTTGCTTTGCAAAACTGAATTTCTCATATTTTTTATTTATTATTATGAGATGGAACCCATGGCCAATAAAACATACAGAAAGTATCTGCAGTAGGAGGGACAGGTGAATTGTTGGTGGCTTCCTTCTAACATATACATACACACATATATACAGTGGTGTGAAAAACTATTTGCCCCCTTCCTGATTTCTTATTCTTTTGCATGTTTGTCACACTTAAATGTTTCTGCTCATCAAAAACCGTTAACTATTAGTCAAAGATAACATAATTGAACACAAACTGCCGTTTTTAAATAAAGGTTTACGTTATTAAGGGAGAAAAAAAAACTCCAAATCTACATGGCCCTGTGTGAAAAAGTGATTGCCCCCCTTGTTAAAAAATAACTTAACTGTGGTTTATCACACCTGAGTTCAATTTCTGTAGTCACCCCCAGGCCTGATTACTGCCACACCTGTTTCAATCAAGAAATGACTTAAATAGGAGCTACCTGACACAGAGAAGTAGACCAAAAGCACCTCAAAAGCTAGACATCATGCCAAGATCCAAAGAAATTCAGGAACAAATGAGAACAAAAGTAATTGAGATCTATCAGTCTGGTAAAGGTTATAAAGCCATTTCTAAAGCTTTGGGACTCCAGCGAACCACAGTGAGAGCCATTATCCACAAATGGCAAAAACATGGAACAGTGGTGAACCTTCCCAGGAGTGGCTGGCCGACCAAAATTACCCCAAGAGCGCAGAGACAACTCATTCGAGAAGCCACAAAAGACCCCAGGACAACATCTAAAGAACTGCAGGCCTCACTTGCCTCAATTAAGGTCAGTGTTCACGACTCCACCATAAGAAAGAGACTGGGCAAAAACGGCCTGCATGGCAGATTTCCAAGGCGCAAACCACTTTTAAGCAAAAAGAACATTAAGGCTCGTCTCAATTTTGCTAAAAAACATCTCAATGATTGTCAAGACTTTTGGGAAAATACCTTGTGGACCGACGAGACAAAAGTTGAACTTTTTGGAAGGTTCGTGTCCCGTTACATCTGGCGTAAAAGTAACACAGCATTTCAGAAAAAGAACATCATACCAACAGTAAAATATGGTGGTGGTAGTGTGATGGTCTGGGGTTGTTTTGCTGCTTCAGGACCTGGAAGGCTTGCTGTGATAGATGGAACCATGAATTCTACTGTCTACCAAAAAAATCCTGAAGGAGAATATCCGGCCATCTGTTCGTCAACTCAAGCTGAAGCGTTCTTGGGTGCTGCAGCAGGAACATGACCCAAAACACACCAGCAAATCCACCTCTGAATGGCTGAAGAAAAACAAAATGAAGACTTTGGAGTGGTCTAGTCAAAGTCCTGACCTGAATCCTATTGAGATGTTGTGGCATGACCTTAAAAAGGCGGTTCATGCTAGAAAACCCTCAAATAAAGCTGAATTACAACAATTCTGCAAAGATGAGTGGGCCAAAATTCCTCCAGAGCGCTGTAAAAGACTCATTGCAAGTTATCGCAAACGCTTGATTGCAGTTATTGCTGCTAAGGGTGGCCCAACCAGTTATTAGGTTCAGGGGGCAATTACTTTTTCACACAGGGCCATGTAGGTTTGGATTTTTTTTCTCCCTAAATAATAAAACCCCTCATTTAACAACTGCATTTTATGTTTACTTGTGTTATCTTTGACTAATAGTTAAATGTGTTTGATGATCAGAAACATTTTGTGTGACAAACATGCAAAAGAATAAGAAATCAGGAGGGGGGCAAATAGTTTTTCACACCACTGTATATACATACACACACATATACACACACACACACATATATATATATACACACACACATATACACACACACACACACATATATATACACACACACACATATATATACACACACACATATATACACACACACATATATATACATATACACACATATATATATATACACACACACACACACACACACATACATACATACATATAGGATTATATACAAAATGTATGGTTAACCTATATTATTCATATATACAGAATAAAAAGCAGACAGAATGCACTGGGTCAGCTGTTTTATTTTTGCATATAACTTTTTGCATGTTGCGTCAGTGCTTGATAAATATTAAGTGGAGCTGAACATGCAAACAATATAAACAAACTCTTTACATACGCCACTATGCAAAACTAATGTCCAATTGGGAAATGTCATACATTTTAGCTTTTGCTGAAAGAATTCGAAAGTGTCTTGTGGTGGACAAATTACAAATACATTTTCAAACCAATTGAGCAAGCAAAAGACTGAAGGTGCTGACCAGTCCCATAACTTGGTTGCCCAGCTTTAGTGTACATTTGTGTGGTATACAGTGAAACCTCGGATTACGAGCATAATTTGTTCCGGAAGTGGCTCGTATTCCAAAATAGTGTGTGTGTGTGAGAGAGTGAGAGAGATCCCCCCGGTGTCAAATTACATGCGCGCGCACACAACCTCACAGGCTGAAACAGAGAGGGAGAGAGAAAAAGGATTTTTAACTTTTAATGAGACTTTTTTTTTTTGCTTTACAGGCGCGCACACATGTTATAAAAAAACGGTACACACGCGCTTACAAACACAAAATAAAATATGTTTTACACACACACACGTGGTCACAGTGTTATAGTAAACAGTACTCAGACGCACGGATGTTGATTATACCAGTAAGAGACGAGCACCAAGACCCAGCAGGGGAGACGATTACCCACAATTTCGCAGTGCAAGAGAGAAAAAAAAAAAAAAAAAAAAAAAAAAACGTTGGGTCCGTTGTGATCACGTGAAGCTCGGCGTCAAAACAAGATGCACAGGCGTGATACATGATACTCGGTGCTCGTAAACCAAGACAATGCTCGTTTTCCAAATCAAAATGTATTAAAAATATCTTTGCTCGTCTTGCGGAACACTCGTAAACCGCGTTACTTGTAATCCGAGGTTTCACTGTATATACACATATATAAACAGTGGTGGCCAACAGTATTAAAGACTACATATTTCTTGTATTATACAACAGTTAGTTCTGCCGAAGCAATCATCCTGGGTGAGTTGACATTGTGTTAACTGATGGTAACAGCACAGAGACTATAGGCATCACTCTGCGTCCCAAGTATTCTACAACGATCAATTAAGTGATTAAATAAAAACTGGGCATTGTTATTACTTAAAGACATAGTCAAACCCCACAACCACCAAGTTGCCACTGTTGGGCCCTTGAGCAAGGCCCTTAACCCTCAACTGCTCAGATGTATAATGAGATACAAATGTAAGTCGCTCTGGATAAGAGCGTCTGCCAAATGCCTAAATGTAAATGCATTTCCAAAACCCATCAAGCACCATGATGAAAGTGACCCTCATGAAGACCATCCCAAGCAAGACCAAAACTTTCCTCTGCTGCAGAGGAGAAATTTATTTAGAGTTACTAGTCTCAAAAATCACCATTTAACAGCACCTTGGATTAGAGCCGTTATGAAGGCTTTACAGAGCACAAGTAGCAGACATGTCAATATCAACTGTTCAAAGGAGATTACTTTATATTTTGAATGTCTTCAATATTGTTTTACAATGTAGAGAAAAGTAAACAACAGAAAAGACCATGGGCAAACTTTCGACTGGTACAGTATGTATCTGATTGAAATGCTGTAGCATGATGTTACACAGGCCATTCATGTTCAAAAACTCTTTAAATGTGGCTGAATTAAAACAATTCTGCTTTGAAGAGTGGGCCAAAATTCCTTCATAGCAATGCAGGGTAGGGGAAAATCCTGGGTGTGGCAGCACAGTGTGTGCATGGAGTTTGCATGTTCTCCCCATGCTTTGTGGGTTTCCTCCAGGTACCCTGGTTTCCTCCCACAACCCAAAGACATACGTTCCAGGCCTCCCGCGATCCCATATACAGGATAAATGTATCTGATATATGTGAATAATGATAATATATTGGCGCTTTTCCACTGCATAGTACGGCACAGCACGGTTCAGTACAGCTCACTTTGGTTCGGCTCAGTTTGCGCTTCCACTGCAGTTTAATAACACTTTAGAGTGGGCGGGATTATTCACGTGTCGTTATAGTTGCGGCGCCTCTACTGCCGTGACATCATCGTAAACGCGCCATAAACACACAACAGTGGAGCATATCGACGGCATGGTGTTCTGCATTCTCGGCATTTGGATGTTTTTAACAGCAAGACGAAGGAGTTTGTTTCAAAAGAGGCTGATGGCAGCCAAAGAAAATTTTTGGTTAATACAAAAAGATGCGTCCGATCCTTTGCTGGCTGTTCTAAATATAGCGGTTCTGTTGTGTCTCGTGTCACAAGCTCAGTGATGCAGTAATGACGATTTTCTCCGGCCAATAGGTGACCAGCAGAGTTTACACGTCACGTTTTGGCGCGCTTGGAACCTCGGCTGAGGTGCTACTAAAAAAAAGGACAAGGTACCAGGTATTGTTCCCAGTGGAAAACACCCCAAAAGTGAGCTGAACTGAACCGTGTCGTGCCGTACTATGCAATGGAAAAGCGCCATACTGTATGTGAATGTTTTTAGAACTTTACAAGCGAGGCTGCATTCAGATCAACGATGCACAGGCATCTTAGGAAAATGGGTTAACTACGCAAGAACAATTGCATTCCGATTCTCAATCCACCCCTCAACCAGAAACAAATGGTCAGAAGCACCTTAGAAGAAAAAAAAAAAAAAAAAAAAAAAAAAGTCCAGTGGTCCTATTTATAGATTAAAGTAAATTTCGGAAATCAGGGTCTTGGATTCTGAGCTTTTCCACTCTAAGTTGCGTGAAGTCCAGTGTGAAGGTTCGACATTTGGTAATAACTTGGGCTACAATGTCATTTGCTTGGGTCATTTGCACAGTGTTTTATGAAGTCCAAAGTCAATGCATCATCTACTAGGAGGTTTTTAAAGCACTCTGTTGACAAGCTTTATAGAGATGCTGATTTCCTTTTACAGCAGAACTTGCCCTGCCCACAGAGCCAATACAAGCACTAACTCTGCACTTGATTGGCAGCCAGTTAGTGCTGGCTGCGGACCTGAAACCCATAGAGAAATCTATAGTGATATTGTCAAGAGGAAGGTGAGAAACATCTGACCCAATAATACCGAAGGCTCCTATAAAAAACAACTTTGTCTTTAAGAAGGCCTCAGCACTGCAACAGTCACCATGTCTCAATGATGCACTAGTTTATGCTAACCTGACCAAGTATGGAATGCATAATTAAACATAAGTCTCAGAAGTTGGACATTTCTGCATTGTAAATTGATTTGATCTTAGAAAATTAATTAAAATTAATAAACGAATAAATAAATTGATTGATCAACCACTTGTTCAATCCTTTACACCAACTATAAAAATTAGCTTTGTTGTTTAAAGAAAAGTGATTTTAGCTATATCGTTTAGATCAGCAAATAGAGTTGTAAAAGACTTACCAGAACTGCCCTTTCAAACTTCTCACAAAAGGAGTGGAAGATTGAGCAGCATTCCTCCAGTTTAAAGGTAACAGGGTCTTCGCAGAAATACTCAGCTACTGAGTGACTGACTGAATCCAGTTCCCTTAGAGTGTCCTCCATGTCTGCAAGCTGATGTGTGGCCATCTACAGGAAGGATAGAGCTGATCACTACACTGGTCTCCAGTTTTATATCAGACAGATTACTAAAGTGACCACAGTGCAGACTCACTTGAAGAAACTCCTCCATTTGATGTTGCAGATCAGGCTGTTTGCTGACATAGGTCTTTGCTTCTTCAATTTTTGCCATTTCTCTCTTAAAGTCTGTTTCTACTTCCTGTTTTTGAACTCTGGAAAAAAATATATATAGAAAACATGCAGAGCATATTGAACATTGCATCTTATTTTAAGTGTTTAAATTACTACTCCCATCACCGTTACCTTGATGCTTCTCCAATGCATTGAAGCTGCTCTGTAAATCTTAATAAGGATGTGTCAATCTGCTGAGCTTGCTGAAGTGAAGAGATGATTTAGGATAAGAGGTGAGAATACAAACCTACTAACATGCATTTTAAATTTTAAACTATGTTTTTGTTTTTTTTACGTGTATTTATTACCATAGCCACATAGTGCATAAGGTTCATGCCAGGTTTGTTAGCTTTGGTGTCCACAAGCTTCAGGAGAGAGGCCATTCTGAAACCTAACGCATTACCAGCGTACCCATCCTAAACAAACCCAGACAGAAAAACAACAGTGTCACATTACAGTAAAATCATCAAGGTCCATTAATAAAAAATATTTGTACTGTGTATATAAATTAATAAAGCTCACAGAATTCATGTAGTTTCCAGCTTTAAGAACCAGTCTGATTATAGAGTGTAGATCACCACATGCGAGCAGCTCTGTGAGAGAAGTCAGGAATCAAGAAGCTGACCAGAAAGATATTGAATAAATCATGTAACATCCTAGCCCGGATAAAATGGGAGGGTTGCGTCAGGAAGGGCATCCGGCGTAAAAACTGTGCCAAGTTGTAGTGCGGAGTGGATAGTCTGCTTTAGCGACCCCTTGTCGGGAGCAGCCGAAAGACCAACAACATGTAACATCATAATCAGTGATAAACGTGTTTAGTACTTTGAAGACATGTGGAGTTGAGAAGAAACTAGTGTCATAAAAATTTTGGCTAAATAATACAAGAGGATATGACTAAAAATAAACAATAAGGAAAAAAAGAAGAAAAAAAAGGCACAATACCATTAGCTGCTGCAGTCATGATGGAAATGGAGGTTTTCATCTCCTCGATAAAGGGCATGAACTCCTCCCTCAGGAGCAGGCTTTTCAGTCTTTTTTCATATCTGCAAACACGGAATCCATTAACAACACAAACTGACCCACAGCTCTGTACAAATCATATAAAAAGGACATTAAAACCCTAATAGTTGCAGGAAGGAAAAAACAGCAAACTATAATCATAAAAGAATATTAAATCACCAAAAGACACATGCTTAAATGTAACAAAATCATTTAATGAGCCTAAAACTTACCCAGGAACTTTAACCAGCATCAGAAAGAAACGATCTGCCTCTGAAAGCTGAGATTCATCACCAAGGAATGATAACAGCTTCTTCACCTGCAAAATTCAGTTAACTTCTTAGCAAACCACAAAGTGGCATTTTAAAAAATAATTTTAAATCTTTTTTGGAGGCACTTTTGGAGGCACTTATTAGATTCCAAATTTAATCAACATGTAAATGGAATAAAGCACAAATAAAGGACAAAAAGTCAACCTTAAATTTGGCCAGCCTTAATTGTACGCAAGCAAACTTGAGTGATCATTAAATGAGGGCTGGGCAATAACAGTCAAATTGTGCTACACTGTTCTACAAGTGGTAGAGTGTACCTCGACGTCATCAGGCAGCAGCTTGCTCAACTCGCTCAGTCTCCCAGGGGAAAATCGCAAATTTCCCTCCCTGATATCCTCAACAATGTCCTGAATAGGTCTGTAGAGGGAGCCAAAGCACAAACATTGTTAGGAATGGAAATAGTCTTCTGTAATACTGTAAGACATGGAGTGCTCAAGTTTCACATTCCACAACCACACATCCACCTGCACACAACATAACTGTACTTGACAACTGATGATTTTCTTAATCTAATGAACTGGGGAAAAAAAACTAAAACTGGCTTTTTTTTTGGGGGGGGGGGGGTATGCACATCACAGGCTTCACTACAACATGCCATTTTTCATAATGCAGTGACCTCTTATTACTCATATTAAAAAAATACTTCAATGATATTTTATCTTCGTAAGAGAATTTTTTCACCATGAAGATTGTGATCATATATGCTTTGTTTTTCAATTGAATAAATCGTTATGCAAACAGCAAAGTTAATATTTCAATAAGTGTAGTGTGAGAACATACTTTAAATATCCAGTTGGCCAAATTATACATTTTTTTAAGAACATCAGGTGCTTTTAGTAGCCTATGACTAGTAGTCTAGAAAACTAAAAACACAACTCAATACAGAAATCAAAAAATGAGGAAGGTTGTAAATGTCAGATGGTCCCATTTTTATTAGTTCATTAATCCCATGTTAAGATAACTTAATTGTACTTGGTTGCCTTAAATGTTAATTATTTCAATTACACTTCATATTATAAATACTTTAAATGGGAAATGTGGATGCCTACACAACATAAACTTTAGAGTAGCAAATGAAGGTTAAATAAAGTCCATAATAAATGTTTCTTTTTTTTATTGGTACTACAAACTGGGGCAGCGTTTACAGCAGCCAGAATAGGTTTACTATTTTCAGTATTAAACGTAATCTTACCAAATTATATGCACTTTCTTAAAAATTCCCACAAATATTTAAAAACAGGCAAATTTACAATGTTTGTATTCTAAAAAATCATAAATAAAGTGTCTACATTAATCAAATTAATCATTTTTAACTAAAGATTTACCCTTTTAATGTAAAGTTTGATGGCTGATGCATGATTACACTTGATTTCTAATAGTTTCTGCATGAACATAATCTGCTTCTGTCCAAAACCTCACCTTTTAAACTGCTTCAGGAGAATCCCAATATTCATACTTTTCTTAGAGTTAAGGATGGAGACCTGTCAAAGACAAAGCAAACAAATGTAAATAAATAATGAAAGAATAAAAAGGACTGTACATTCCCTCAACAATTCTCATTTAAAATACCATAATGGCTTGTACAGAAAATTGACAATTAACACTTTTAGTAAGCTAAAACAAAGTAATAAAAAATAATCGTTTTGTATTAATCTCAAATATCTTTGCATTTCCCCTTTTACACCTACTAATCATCCTGAGCCAATTCTGCCTTTCATCACTGCAGCACACCCGTGAGCTTATAAATTAAACAGTGTAGGTCAAGTTGTAGGCTAAGACACTACAATTATGGTAGATCCTTAAAGGAATACTACGAACTTATCACAAGATAATTTTATTACCTAAATGACAAAATGTTGAGAAAATTCAATTTGTTTAAAAAAAAAATTAAGGCACTACATTCCAAGGCACATTGGCAAACATATATTTCCCACTCCCGGAGTGATATTACTTCTCGGTCAATTTCTTATAGCACTATGATGCCAGCTTAATGACCAATTGCATTTTAGCTGTTCAGGGTGAAGAACTTTGCTCAAGGGCCCAAGAGTGGAAGACTATGATTGCAGATTCTCCGATCATCAGTCCAACACCTTATCACAACCGATTTAAAATGTATTGCCCGTAAAAACAAGGATGTGTGCTTCACCTTCTCCTGTCCTCTGGAATTCATAGTTTTCTTCAAATATATACACCTGAAACCTTAACACCTGTCTGAGAAGGTGGGCTAACACACACTACTCACAATCTCTGATTCAGGATTGGTAGACTGCAGGCCCCACACACTCTTTTTGACAGTGCCATGCCTGAGTGACCTCTGCTGATGCTCACTATGGCTAAACAGTTCCTCAATGCGCTTGGTGTCCAGTGGAAAGTCCTCTAGGTTCTTGTGTGATGTCCAGACATTGCGCTTTCCAACCACACTATGCTTTGGAATGGTGTCCCAGTTGAATTTGCGCATCTTGGAATGCCGGTGAACACTGCGGGAGAATGATTCGCTTCCTGTGATGGGTGGAGGTGGAGGTGGAGGCAGAGGAGGAGGCGGCGGCGGTGGAGGAGGAGGAGGAGGAGGAGGAGGAGGAGGAGGAAGAAAAGATGGTCCAATCTCCATGGCAATACCGGACATCTGAAATAGTGAGCCAGATAACTAAAGTAGGCCGACTTCAGCTCCAAACGACTGTATTGTTTGCAGGATCCAGGGTAGCTGTTTCAACAAAACAGGACACACAATTTGAGGAACTGTCAACAAATTTTAAGAAATGCAAGCACTAGAACAAAATATCATGCCTTCAAGACTGTGGTGGACATACAAGTCAGCACAGAGACTGCAGAAAGAACTCAACAAAATGCACATCAAACAAACAGGATACACAGCAATACACACATTCAACTGTACACGCAAATATCTCAGGTTTTGTTTCATCATAATACAAGAGATGATAAGATGTCCAGAGCCATAAGATAATATGTAGGTTAAAGACCAGAAAACTACAAGGTGAATTAAATTACTACTATACCACTACAATAAAGGTTAAAAAAATAAATAAAAATTTAAGTGTATAATTTAACCTGGTTGAATTTAATATTAATGTTGTTTGTCTAATTGGAAGGCTAAAGTGTGTTAGCATCCACCAAACAAGCAGAACCAAAGACTGAAGAATGAACAGGACACAAGCCAAACACACACATCTCAAAATAAAACGCAGTTAATTAAAGGAAATCATAAATACCAGAAGTAGAGCAATCCAACGAGAGCCGATAATAAATGTTTTAATAAATAACAGACATCATAGTGAAGAGACAAACCGGTACAACGCCAGCACTCAAATAAGTGGGGAAAAAAACCTTTAACAATGCACCAAGCCACGCCCCTTTCAACCGGCAGTCGCTCACCTGTTCCGAAAGCTCCGCCCACTATCTGAGGCACTAAGATCTCAACACACATCTCTGTCACATCTCTGTTAATTCTTTTAAGCTGGTGTGTGGATATTTCCAAATACTGCTGTATACACTGAATTGGAGCAGACATCTCTCATTCTAATAGACATTCCAGTAGGAAAAAACACTTTAATTTAAATAATGCATAATTTGCAATGTTATTCTGCAGCACTGTCGCTTTGCACCTTCAAGGGTCAAGGGTTCGATTCCCATCTCGGGTCTGTGTGTGTGTGTGTGTGGAGTTTGCATGTTTTCCCCGCTTGGCGGGTTTCATCCGGGTACTCCAGTTCTCTCTCACAGGCCAAAGACATGCAGATTAGGCTAATTAGTGTTACCAAATTGGCTGTAGTGTGTAAATGTAAATGTCCACCATGACCCTGTATACAGGATAATGTGGTAAGGACAAGGAAGGAAAGAATTATGCAGAATTTTCTAATGCACTGTAATTTGCATTATATGGCTACTCCCGTGCATGCACACACACACACACACACCACTTGTTTCAACAGAAGATTTGCATCTTCACTGTATATACTGTAATGTACTTTTTCTTTCATTTATTTTTCAGCCACCTTTTTATCTTTGTCAGGATCGTAGGATGTCCAGAGCCTATCCATGGAATACTTAACAGAAGGGTCCCAGAGGAAGGTTTCCAGGTCCACAAAGGGTCATACCCAAGGACAATTTAAAGTAGCTCCGCCATATACTGGCATATATTTTTGGAAATGTAAGAAAACCCCTGTGGAGATAGAAAGAAGCTGCACAGAAGTTTTACCATCCCAGAATGTAACTCTACACACTGTGCATTTACATGGCCCATGTTATTTATAATTGTACATTGATTTTTTTCACAGTGAAAAGTTACTCTCTCCGAAAGGAAATTCAGCCCATGTGTTTTTCCTGCATATGGAATAATATAGTAAACTGTAGGGTACTTATGCGATTCAGATGCTTTAAAACAAGTATAGTGGTGTGCAAGTAAGTGTGCAATAGTGTCCTAATTTTTATTTTTTGTCTATCCACAAGCTATCAGGCATCCTAGAGATATTGTTTCTATAACCGTTACTTAAAGGGGTTGGGTTGCCAGCTTATGCCATTCACACACTACAGGCAATTTCGGAATGCCAGTTAGCCCAACTATGGTGAGAACATGCAAACTTCCCAAAGTTGGCATCTAACCATGACCCTGGAGGTGTAAGGCCACAGTTGTTGTTAGCTTTCTGACTGCTCCCGTCGAGGGGTCACCACAGTGGATGGCCAATGTGTCGGATTGGCACAGGTTTTACGCCAGATGCCGTTCCTGATGCAACACTCCTATTTTATCCGGTCTTGAGACTGAACCTACATCCAGTGACTGGGCATTGGGTGGGAACTGAACCCGGGCCTTCCGCATGGCGAGCAAGAAAACTACCATTGAGCCACTGATGTACAACGTGCAAGGGCACAGTGCCAACCACCAAGCTACTGTGCCACTTTACTCTCCTTATTAATAACATGAAATAAAAATCAGGAGCAACAGCAAATAAAGTGTTGCAGCCTTTTTTCCCGTCCTTAAGCATGCAATTAATGTATAAAGAGTGGAAGTACAGTATAAAACTAGCCATTAGAGGGCAGCATACGAAAGTTGCAATTTAAACTCAACAACTTCTAATATCTGGCAAGGAAACTTGGAGAAAAAAAACACAAGGCAGTTTTTTTTCCTGCAAACATTTCATGTTTTATCTTGTGGGATTTAGTATATCATTTTCATATTCCAGAGGGTTTGGTCAGAGTTAGGAATAAAGGCAAACATCATTCAGACACTACTGTATCACAGAACAGTCTAAAATAACAATTTTACACAATAATGTACTTTGCACAAATCTCTCAGGATAAGGAGAGACTCTCAATTTATTCATAAACCCTTCTTGTCAGCATCAATCAGAAATAAAAAAGGACATCAAAGTCACTTTGTAAAAATGAAATTAGAGCAAAACTAATCGAATTTGGTCTGGTTCATAATTTTAGTACTTCTTTTCATTAACCATCCTTCATGATTTTTTTATGCTATATCTCTATCCTGACAATTGTCTAAGAACTAGGAAATAAGAATGATGTACTAAACATTCTGCCACATACATACATACAAACATTGCACTTATTATTCTAGCAAAATTAAAGTGAGAAGTGAGTAGGCAAGAAGGGAGCAGGTATTTTAGAAAGCAATTTAACATGTGACTGGTTAACATATGATTAATACAGTATTTGTCCTACGTTAGATTATCACGGATGTGCGGCACTTCTCACACACTAAAGTACCTCAATAAATGGAAATGCACAACCAAAGGTTATTGGAAAAGCCATGCAAAATATTCAAGGAGGCAGAGCCAATATCAAAATACAATATCATTTTTAGAAACATATTTAGTATTGCTTCTCTGAAGGCTCAACCTCACATAGTAGTGTTAAAATTTGGCCATTTATTTGTATTTAATTCAAAAGTACAGTTCATTTTAGTATTAAACTAAAATATTCAAAATAGGATTTAAACCTATTGGATTTGACAGGGGCTGAAAATGTAAAAAAATTTTTTACAGTGTCACAATTTAAGAGGCATGTGACTTAAAAATTATAAGACTCTTCTTGGGGGGAAACTGATGCATCATAAATAAGAGAAAAGAAAAATAGGTATATTTCACAAAGTTACCTTCATTTTAAACCAGATTAAAATAAAAAAATAAAAAAAAGAAAGAAAAAAATAAATAAAGTAAGAAAAAAAAAAAAAAGACTGACCGCTGAGAACTTAACACACCATAGTGTACAGTTTGTTATGCAAAGAGTATTAATGACGTAAATCACTTGAAACACCAAATATATGAAATAAATCATACAGATTACACCATAGTTTATATCCCGGATTAAACATTGATTGTTAACTTAAAGCAACAGATATACAGACAAAAAAAAATTAATCGTACATAAATTAGTACATACCACAATATTTAATCACAACTGTCTTGTACAACACACCCACAGACTAGCAAGTGTCCTGGGAGTTTAACGTGGAAGTGTTGAGAAGGAACAATGCTGAAAATGGTCAAGAATTTCTTTTTACTTTGGATATTAGTGATATTAAAACAAAAGAGAATTCATATTATTTTAAAGCAAGGTAGTGTTTCTTAATCCAGGTTGAGGAGTACTGGAATTTTCGCACCTTTAACCCTCACAGTTTAACCTAGTTCAGACATGTTGCTTAGCTGATGACTCAAATCATATTAAGGGAGGGAGAAAGAACGAAATGTGAAGGGGGTGGAACTCCAGGACTAGGGCTAAAAAAAAAAAAAAGAAACAAACAAAAAAAACACTAGACTAAGGGGATAAATTAGATGATAACTGTACATGCCAATATGATAGATATCAGTACATCGTTGTCTGCTTACAGCTTCCATTTTTCACAGTGGATGAGATTCAAGTTATTTGGATAGCTCATGAAGTTTTGTGGCCCAAAGGGGATACAATATGTCTTTACCTTTGATAATCCAACAAAATGTATGTCTTTTAACCAATATACTGCGAGGAGCGTTGAAGACAAACTGGGATTTGTGATGAAATTTCTCATGAAGAAGATGTCAAACTGATTGACATTAACAGGAAACGTCAAGCACAGGAACAGTGATGAGACTCAGTCGAGGTAAAACATTTGAATGGTGCTAACGTTTTACAGAAGGCTCTGTGTTCGTGCGTGACGATGCCAGCAGAGATGGCTCGGAGCCCACTGCAGTCGTTTCCGGGAACATTCAGCAAGTGGAATGTCTGATCCTTGAAAAAAATCAATGAATAACTTCTCACCAACTTGTGAAAGATATTTAGCTGTGGGAACTGTACACACAAATGGGATGAAATGTCAATTCAGACGTAAAGCAGGTGGTCTGATCATGGCTCCGGCGTACTGAGATAACCTTCTACCTAAGCACTAGTGAGACGCTGGGATAAGTGCATTAGTGTAGCAGGGGAGTGCATAGCGAAATATGGGCAGTTTTACTCTCATCACTGTTGTGTGTTATTCTGCACACTCAAAAGTCCCGGTTTGACATTTCTGCTTCACAGTATACAGTCATACTGTACTGATAACAATAATTATAACTTATCTAATTTGTATAAAGATGTGTTCAAATAAAGTGTTGGTGAGCAAACCGGCAGTGATTATAAACACCTGAAGCATTCTTTTCAACAGAATCTGACATGTACAGTGCACTTCATGAAACAAAAAAAATGGGGGGAAATAGTGTGGTTCTAATCTAAAAGAAATGTATTAATGACTAATTTTTAACAACCTACACATGACAAATCCAAACTTGTAAAGACGGTTTTGCACTAACTGGATCAATTATACTTTTTTTTTCACTTCTGCATTATGAAAACAGACATTTTTGCCATGTCTCAAATTTCCCGGCACATTCATGTAAGAAACTACATGTCATTTACAACCTGACTAATAAGTCATTCTTTGAAAAATTAGGACCAAGTGTGCTCAGTCATCTATAAGTCCAGGTTCAGAAGCAGAATGTTGATAAAAGTGAAGGAGGGAAAAAGTTATTTTTGTGGTCACTGGGTTTTGGTTGAGAGGAAGAGGATTATTGAAAGTCTACTAGAGTTCTGATTGACGCAATTTTGGTCAGCTTTTGTTCCAACAAAAAAAAGTTAACAACAGCCTTTAGGGTGAAGTAGATATACTGTAAGCAGTGTTTATTCTCAGGGTAGAACACAATTTCAGCAAAGAGATAGTCAGGCAGAGGAAGAAGAGGAGGAAAGGATGGGGAGGGGAAAGGCAGTTTGGGACCCAGGCTCCTACAACAGCTACAGGATGGTAAGCCTTTCGCTACCCTGCTGCCATACTGGCTAGGCTGCATCTTGTTATTCTATCGCCTGCTCTGTCTGGATCACCTACACAAGGGCAGAGGTTACTGTGAACACTTTCACTGCTCCTCTAGCCAGGAGGGCTTGTCGGCTCCGGGGGGTTTGAGCTTTATGTTGAACTGCTTGAGGGTCTGTTCCAGCTGCTGTTGGTTGCCAGCAAAGTAGGCGGAGATTGCGTTGTGGAAAAGGAGAAGCTGTTTGTGCATCACTTTCACCTGGGAGACGCAAAGACAAAAGGGGAAAAAAGGACTGATTCACCAAGGGAGTACCAGGGACTGATTTACTTGAATAACAGAACTGATAACACATGAAATGTATTCATTGTATACAGTAAAACCTTGTATTGCAAGTAACTTGGTTAGCAAGACAAGCAAAATATATATATATATATATAAAATTTGATAAATGAGCGAGGTAAGTAATAAGTAACACACAGAGTTGGAAAAATAGGAGTTATACACACCTTATTTTCCTCCAGGAACTTGAGCTTGATGGAAACGTCATCGCGTAGTCGCTCGTATTTGTCCTTGTGGACCTGATACTGCTGCTGTGCGGCATCGATGCGCGCTATGATCACTGCGTCCCGTGGTCCCATGTTCAGTTCCTCCAAATCGGCTCTGTAAGCATCAAACTCCAGCCTGCACAAAGGAAATAAATTAGACACAAAAGGACAGTCTAACTACAGTATGACTAAAATAGATATTATCAAGGGAGCTCCGACCAATAGGCCGCCGATTAGAATCAGACAATAATCACTAAATTTTAACAGATCAGTTTTGTACCTAAACTGGCTGGACACATCAACTGATACCATTGTGATGACACAATGCAATTGTGAACACCACTCGACCACTGCTGCAGATGAGCTCAAGAACTTCAAGAATTTTACGCTGCAGTCAGTAGAAATGCTAAAGCCATTAACACAAAATAATAATGAAGAGGGAAATAAAGAGCGGTTCCCAGCTCTGGCTGAGGCGACCCGGGGGGTTTACCTTACCGCTCCATGTCTGTGGACTGTCAGCGAGCGACTATTCAGCATGATTGTACACATTCTGGATTATTAGAGGAATAGACAGCCTCTTAAAGAAATGCCTGTGCTCGCTGCTCGTGAATGAGTAGCCATGACTGATTTGCCAAATGCAAAGCGAATGATGCCTGTATTTCAGCATGTGTGAGCGGCCCTTGATGATAGTAAGGAATGGAAATTTTTTTTTATTTTTTTATCTAGCATAGGCTATTCTTTATCTACATGAAAATAAGAGAATGGAATGTGATGCATAGGTTATCTTCCAATAAATGTAAGTTTTATATTCACAGCACTTTCTTATATCTTAATTATATTAGAGCTGTTTAGAATAGTTATTTTTTTACTATTATAAACTGTAAATAAATAAACAATACTACACAATAAATACACCACTTTCTATTGTGGTTTTAGAACACAATCGGTATTGTCTGATTTTGATTTCTGTCTCAAAAATCCTGATCGGAGCACTCCTAGATATTATAGTCACAAAAATGTGACATCTATAGCCACAGGAACATGCTTTGAGATTATTACTACTATTTAATAGAGCTAGGAGAATATTGAGGTACATTATGATGATTTGTGTAGCCATTACTGCATTAAAATAAATGTACAAAAATAGCTTACGTTTTAGCTTACGTATATAACAACACTTTTGTTGTATATATCTGCTTACGGGTAGCTTACGCATATAACAACACTATATACTGTATACAGTATACCACTTGTGTGTATCTACTGTATGTATGTATGTATGTATGTATGTATACAGTAAATTTTATTTAAAAATGTTCTAAAAACACCCCAACTTATGTGAAGGAGGGAAATTCGACTTCACCAATATGAAATGTCCCTCTGATGTGTACTCTCCTGTGCATTTTTTTATCTATTTCTTTTTTAAAAAAATTATAATTCACACCCTAGCATGCGGGGAAAACTCTCCACTTTATCCTCCCTTAAGTCTGCAAGGGTGCTGCTACTTCCCACAGTTATGGTCACATGCTTTGATGTGTTTTATAAATCACTATCATTTAGGAAGTTATGAGAGTGCAACATAAACTCACAAGAATAGCAGATAAATTAACTGCGCTTGTAAAAACATTTTATGGTATAGTGATTTACAGCTACATTGTCTACATTTCTTTTCCATTTTAGACCAATGGCAGCGCTGTACTGTACCTTGCGTTCTCATACATCTTGATGGTCATGAGCGTGTCCTCCATGGTCTTGTTGACCAGTGTGTTGATGCTGGATACAAAAAAGTTGATGGCACCCAGCAGGGTCTCCCCGTTCTTACACAAGAGTTTTTGAGTTTCAGCATTGTAGCCGAATTCATCCTAGAGGCGGAGGAACACAACGCTCAAACACGGTTTTCCCCAAATGGCCAACATTTACTGTATATGTAACAACAAATTTTCACAATCTATACTAAGAATAAAATAATCAGGAAAAACAACAGTGTAAATGCAAATAAAAATTCAATCCTAAGTGACTTATCCTCTGATACACGTTTATTTCAGTTTGATCTTATTACTTGTACTTATTGTACATTTTAGACCTAAGCTTCTATAATATAATATAATATAATATAATATAATATAATATAATATAATATAATATAATATAATATAATATACTTTTATTTCATATTTTAGTTTCTTTTTTTGAATTCTCCATTTTCCACATGACTGCCTTTGTGACAAATAAAATTTGAATTTGACTGATAAATCACAGCATATCCAAATGAAGAAATGACAGAGGCCGCTGGTGGTGAATGCAGCTCACCCGTAGTTCTGGAGATTTCTGGCTGAGGTCAGCGAACGTGTCTCCGAGTGCATGCTGCGTCTGCACCATGCTGTAGAAGTGATTAGTGAGTGCACGGGCCAGGCGCAGAACATTCTCATACTTGCGTTTGGTGTCTCGCAGAACCTCAATCTGAGCCTCCAGCTCCAGATCTACAGTGCGAGACCCGCGGCCGAATCGCTCCGAGATCATCTGTTTCGTGCACTGAAATAGGACAGACCATTACAGTTCAAGTAAAAATAAGAGAGATGCTGGAATATTTCAGGTATTAAAACATTGACTTTTGAAAAACAAAAGGCAGAAGAATTATCAGACGAGTTCTCTGTTCCATCCCACAGACCTGCTGCTGCTGGTGTTAACCACAAAAGCCTCATAGGTTTGATAAGAATGATCTAAATGTTACACTGCTTAAATGTGACAGGCAAGAAAACACACCAAAATTAAAGCAAGTTTATTTGTCCATAGACACCAGCAACCTGTTTCTGTAAACTGTATAAACTATTATTATATATATATATAACTATTAATGCTATCATTTAGTCTCTAAACCATCTTGTACTGCACTGATTTCAGTATGAAGTTTGACCGTAACTGTGGATGTGACATATGACCAGAACCTCCTTTATGCCAGATAACTGCAGTTAAAGCTGTGCCTTTCTCAACTTTCATAACGCTACTTGTAAGTTTACACTATGAAATGTATTCTTCTTTTAATTATCTGCATCATCCATAAGTAACAGTCTCTACACAAGTAAAAGTCACTCATGGCATTGAACTGTTTATTGGGTAAAGAACCACATTTGGTAACTGTGTCAGTATCAAGAGCTCAAGAGAGAGAGAAGGGGGGGGGGGGGGGCGGAATAGCTTTTGCATTTTTTTTTTTTACACAGTACAACTTATACGTGTCCTCTTTATATACTGTTTCCAAGTATTTCAATGAGTGAACACCAACAAAGAGTTAAAAGGCATTTCTCATTGCCTCATCTTAATATGATTTTTTTCTGAGCTCAGTAACAAGCTTTATTCTTAGACTCATTCTAAATACCGCTAGCACGAGGGCACGCTGTTTGATAGACTAAAAGCCCTGTAAATAATTTTAGATAAGAGTGTCTATGAAAATGCAAATGAAACTCGTTCAATATAGCTGTGAAAATAAACTTGACAAGTTCTGTTTTTCTCTAGAATGTTTTTGAGGAGTTTTGTTTCATCATGCATCAGTAGTAACAATTTAGTACCTTTGAAAATCAAAAGAAACAAAAAACTTTTTTTTTTATTATCATCACTAATGATCGATCAGTATCACTGATGTAAGGAGGTGATAATGATTGTTTATGTTTATAATAAAACCAGTTCTTTATCACAGATGTGAGAAGGTGTGAGTTGCAGTCATGCAGAAAACAAGCTTCTACCAAATGTGCAAAGAAATCTCAAGGCTAATCAAATTCTAATAAGTTTCCATTCCATTCCACCTGATTCTGCTTACAAAGTGCTTGAGTGTTACATAAATAAGATGATGTCTTCTAAAAGTGCTCATTCAAGTTCTCCAATGTCACTATTTACTATGTTTGATTAGAACTGGAAATTCCATACGTAAGAATTTTGAGGTATGTGTATTATATTGAGTAAAATAAAATAAAAAAACTAATATAAATGTTTACATCTAAATGTCTAAGGTATTGAAATGAAATACAGTTTACTTCAAGTAACAAGTACAGTTAAGCATTTTCCTCTTTCAAACAAATGTAGCAAATGGTGACATTTTAAACTTTGACAGATTACATAGATCTCTTTTCAAGCACTTTGTAAAAATTTGATCATTTTATTATACACTGATTAAACAAAATATTAAACATCTGTACAACAATGTGTACTGTAGGTTCCCTCCACAGGACCGTCTGAAGGAGTGCTGCGGTGTCTGGCACCGTGACATTAGCAGCAGAAGTTAAAAGGGGCGGCCTCTATGGATCAGACTTGTTTGATGAGCATTTCCCATGGATGCTTAGTCAGAATTGAGATGTGAACAACTTTGAACTGACCGGTCAGCCCTAATCACAAATTTTTCACTTTATTTGTAATAATCTAGAATATATGCATTTCACTTTTTAAATTAAACTGCAAAAGAAAATGTACTATTAACACTGATTACTGGTGGCTCAGTGGTAGGTGTTTCGCCTGCCATGCGGACGGCCCGGGTTCGATTCCAGCCAGTGCCCACACCCCAGCCACTGGATACAGTGCCGGTCCCAAGCCCGGATAAAATGGGAGGGTTGCGTCAGGAAGGGCATCCGGCGTAAAAACCTGTGCCAAGTTGTAGTGCGGACTGAATATTCCACTGTGGCGACCCCTTGCCGAGAGCAGCCGAAAGACCAACAACAACAACAACATGCAGTGCATCTTGAAAACTCAGCATTAAATCCATTTACTTTTTCAATATATTCTATCGCTGATCGGTGCAGTTTTATTAGTGTTAAAATGTCAATGACACCCCAATATAAAGCTTAGTTCCCTTTCCTGTAGGCGAACACAATGTTGGATTTCTACTGTACATTTAACAAAGACAAATGTTTTTAGTTTTAAGCTCTTCATTGCCATATTTGTGATTTTTTTCCTCAGATATGGGCAGTGACTCTGCCCATATCTGATCTATTCACACCCACTAACTTTGTGAAGACTATTCCCAGAATGTTTGTGCAGAAATAAGTTCCATAGAAACAAACCATACTGTAGATATGAGCAAGGTTTTTTTTCCCCCAGTAATGTGCAGACTGCAATTCTATCTGAACATGCATTAAAACGAAATGGACCCAAGATAAACATGTGAGGACTTGAATGACTCTCTTAAGTATGTGTGCATTTGTGCTTTTATACTTAAGTAATAGTATGAAAGCTTTTTATGCATTTACTTGTAGCAGATTATTTGATCTGTCATAGTCACATTATCTCAGAAATTACACAGATGACACGATTTGCTTTGTGAATTCACGAAAATCTTTTCTTTCTTCCTACTCCTAATGTTGTCTTTTTGTTTGTTTTAAATCTGTATTCATATCTGCTTTTAGACTTTATATCTAATACTAAAGTCTAACGAAATGAACGTAACTTCACAAACTCCATCAAAATGCTTCATTTTTCTCTCAAAACATTAGTCAACATGTAATAAAATAAAGTCCTAGCTTTAAAAATGAAATTGTATGAACCTCAATTTTTGTAAGTGTCTCTTACTGTTTTTTTTAATAAGACTAAGCATTTTTTTTTTTAGTTTAGAGAATGTTGACCAGCTTCAAGCTCTGGCACAGCAATGTAATACAGGTCCTTCTCATAAAATTAGCATATTGTGATAAAGTTCATTATTTTCTGTAATGTACTGATAAACATTAGACTTTCATATATTTTAGATTCATTACACACAACTGAAGTAGTTCAAGCCATTTATTGTTTTAATATTGATGATTGTGGCATACAGCTCATGAAAAACCCAAAATCCCTATCTCAAAAAATTAGCATATCATGAAAAGGTTCTCTAAACGAGCTATTAACCTAATCATCTGAATCAACTAATTAACTCTAAACACCTGCAAAAGATTCCTGAGGCTTTTAAAAACTCCCAGCCTGGTTCATTACTCAAAACCGCAATCATGGGTAAGACTGCCGACCTGACTGCTGTCCAGAAGGCCATCATTGACACCCTCAAGCAAGAAGGTAAGACACAAAGAAATTTCTGAACGAATAGGCTGTTCCCAGAGTGCTGTATCAAGACACCTCAGTGGGAAGTCTGTGGAAAGGAAAAAGTGTGGCAGAAAACGCTGCACAACGAGAAGAGGTGACCGGGCCCTGAGGAAAATTGTGGAGAAGGACCGATTCCAGACCTTGGTGGACCTGCGGAAGCAGTGGACTGAGTCTGGAGTAGAAACATCCAGAGCCACCGTGTACAGGCATGTGCAGGAAATGGGGTACAGGTTGCAAATTTTGCATGTCATTCGGAAATCAAGGTGCCAGAGTCTGGAGGAAGACTGGGGAGAGGGAAATGCCAAAATGCCTGAAGTCCAGTGTCAAGTATCCACAGTCAGTGATGGTCTGGGGTGCCATGTCAGCTGCTGGTGTTGGTCCACTGTGTTTTATCAAGGGCAAAGCTCCAGAGATTTTGGAGCACTTCATGTTTCCATCTGCTGAAAAGCTTTATGGAGATGAAGATTTCATTTTTCAGCACGACCTGGCACCTGCTCACAGTGCCAAAACCACTGGTAAATGGTTTACTGACTATGGTATTACTGTGCTCAATTGGCCTGCCAACTCTCCTGACCTGAACCCCATAGAGAATCTGTGGGATATTGTGAAGAGAAAGTTGAGAGACACAAGACACAAGAATCTGCAAAAGGATTCCCGACCAAGTATTGAGTGCATAACTGAACATAATTATTTGAAGGTTGACTTTTTTTGTATTCAAAACACTTCTTTTATTGGTCGGATGAAATATGCTAATTTTTTGAGAGGTTTTCATGAGCTGTATGCCACAATCATCAATATTAAAACAATAAAAGGCTTGAACTACTTCAGTTGTGTGTAATGAATCTAAAATATATGAAAGTCTAATGTTTATATCAGTACATTACAGAAAATAATGAACTTTATCACAATATTTTTTGAGAAGGACCTGTATACCATCTTCACTGCAAACATTTACATTAAATCACAGGCTTAGGAGATGTAAGAAGCCACCATGCATATTATTATTATTATTATTATTATTATTAATAACATCTGGAATAGTAAAGACTCATACCTTATAAGTGTTCAGGCTCCATTTCTTCATCATGTCAAACTTCTCGACAGCGACACCTCTCATGGCCTCGTCTGCCATCATGTTCGAACTGTTGCTTTGGTGCATGCTGGATCCTAGCATACAAAAAGGCAAAGCAATGCTCAAGCTATATCGCCACTGATTTCAGGTCTCATAAGTTAAACCTCTCACCCAATCTTAAACCCATCAAAGAGACAGAAGATTGTGTGCTCCATTGTGTGCAGTGGAGAGAAAGCACTGATCACTGTACTACAGAATCTCGGTAGGTGACAGAAGAGGAGCGAGTGAGAGTGAATGAAAATGTGATGGCTTGCCAGAGGTCACAATGAGGGGGAAAAAAATCCCGGGGTACCTGGAAAACCGGGGAAGTCGTCTGATTGGCTGGCTATCCGGATGGCAGCAGAGTGGCTTGGGCCAGTGCTAACACCCCTGCACTTCATTCGTAGGTCTGGAGGGGGCGATGATATAGGGGTTAAAGTAAGGGGTGTGGATGGGCATTTAGGACCATGACGGGAAATCGGAGAAAGGGAGTAATTGCATGAAGGGGGAGGATTCATTGTTACATTTATACATATGTAACATGGTTCCATGAGTGATATGAAGGACAAGGGGAAGGTGATGGGTGTGTGATGGGATGATGATAGAAAAGAGGAAGAAGGGAGGAAAAAGAGGAAAAAATTATCATGAAGAGAAGTTGAAAATATGAATAGAGATGATATAGAAGTTAAACATTGCAGCCTTGAAACTGTGACTGATCATTAGAGGTAGTGGAGAAAAATCGATTCAGTTTGGAATCACGATTCTTTTTTGTAGTGATTCATGTATCGTCACCCTGAATCAAAAATTTATTAATTATTTTGTTTTTACATTTTGGTGGTGCAAAAAGCAAGACATTTTTATTGCGTTAAATTAATAAAAGTTGTGCGTGTTAAAAAGCCTCCGATAAGTCTTTTTCTGTAATCTGTGTGAGCAAATTAGTCTCCAAACCCACTTGTTACACATGCTTACCCCAGACTCAAAACATCATGGGTGCAAATTAGTCTCGAAAATTGCCAACACCTGAAGCTCATTGTCAAGTGGAGCTCTGAGAGGCATTTAAGGTGGTAAAATGTCACCATCCTACACTGTGGTACACTCTAAACAATTCACATATTTTCATCCTGTGTGGTAGGAGAGAATTATTTGCATAAATTATTTTATAGTTTTTTGGGTTTTTTTTTTTTAAATAACAGTTGAAGTGGATGACAAAGATGTGTGCTGCTTGATTTGGTGTTTCAGATTATATATACAGTTAATTTAGTTGAGGCATAAAATCTTTTCGTTATGAAAACTTTTCCAAAGGTCCAAAGTTGTAACAAAATGGGGAAAAATGTATTATTAGATCGGAATATTTATTAATTTGTGATACTTACAAGAAGAAGAAGAAGAATATTCAATTATTGTCACATGTACTTTTTACAGCACAGCGAAATTTCTTCTTCGCATATCCCAATTAGGAAACTGGGGTCAGAGCGCAGGGTCAGCCAGCTTACAGCGCCCCTGGAGCAGATAGGGTTAAGGGCCTTGCTCAAGGGCTCAACAGTGGCAACTTGCCGATGCTGGGGTTCGAACCCCCGACCTTCCGATCAGTAACCCAGTAACCCACAGCCTTAACCGATTGAGCCACCACTGCCCTCAATCGCAATATAAATCAAATTGTGATAATATTGCATCGGGTGGTGACTGGTGTTTCCCATCCCTACTGATCATGCATTAATACCTCCTTAATAACCATTATCTCTGAGATTAATAATGGGTTATCGTGGCACAATGGTGCATTACTAAAGTCACCCAATTTTGTGAGAGTGTGTGTTAATCTATCTAGAGGTGTTCCTTGAAGTTACTCATAATATGCTGAAATTATATTCCAGTACATTATTGTGTATTAAGACTAACAGGTGTACGCTTCCTCCAACCTATGCCTCAACAATACGACTGGCACATCAATATCCTAAACAGCAATATTTCTACAATACTTACGTTTAGTTATGAGTTTTGCATATAACGCACATTTCTAAGCACTAAAATCAAGCAAATATTAAACATCCCATTTAATAATTATATTAAGGTGAAAATACATTTTAGAAATTAATCTGACGCAAGAACTTATTATTGTATTAGTGTACAATACTAGATTTTCATTATTATTAAAGAGAATAGAGTGTTAAGGACAGAGTAAACAGCTGTGAACAATAAATATAGTTATCAATTATTAACCAGCATATGCATATCTGTGCCGTGCCTTTAATCTTCCAGTAGTGTATTTTATAAATGAGATGCTTCTGAGCGACTAAGCTTGATGGGGAAAGTAATTAATGTTGCTCTCTTGGATGATTACTTTGTGGTCCTAAAAAGTAACCTGAAGCCTGGCAAAGAACAAAAGAAAACATGCAGTTTAGCAGACTCTACACCCTAGAGGAGAGAATAAAAGGAAAAGCAAATCCATCCATCCAGAATTCCCAACCTATAGAACTGAATGAGTAAAAGAACAAAGTTCAGGCCTTAGTTCAGACTAAGGTTACCCAACTTCAGACTGGGCAAGTATGCGACAGTAAGGGAAGGAGAGAGAGAGAGAAAGACTGACGGAGTGAAGCTGTAACCTTGTCCATCGACTGGGATGCGTCTGTTGCCCATAAAGTCAGTGTTGAGGTGAATAGCAGGGCCTGAGAGAGAAGAGAGACAGAGTGCTCTGACAAACTCAGCCACAAGAGGGAGCCAGAAGCTGCTATCACATTGTCTTTGGTGACGGTCATTCCCAGGTCAGTTTGCAAGCTATTTTTATTCCAGCACAATACTATTGTAACTGCACTTAACTGTAATGAAATGAATAATTGAATTTGAACCAGAATCGGGGGTTTTATAGACTGAAACTTTTGTGTTTTGGTTAGTTAGCTCCATGGAAATACACCCAAACACTGAAAAATAATGTGGGCTTCTGGAAAAGAACTAAACTTTTCACAAACTATACCAAGAATGAAATCGAGTTAAGTGGCTTAGAAACTGTGAGAATTTTAAATTCCCCCTATTGTTAAAGATTTGTATCTAACATGACTGAATGAGCTAGGGAGCTATCTTTCAAACCAAGAACATCTTCATCTCATCGTCTATATCACTTTATTCTGTATACAGGGTCTCAGGAGCCTAGAGCCTATTCCCAGGACACTTGGAGCACGAGGCAGGGTACCATTCCATTTCAGTGTGCATGTTTGCACACACAACGAGCAATTTAGGAACATCAATCAGCGTAATCTGCATGTCTTTGGACTGTGGGAAGAAACCGAAGCACCAGAAGGAAACCAACCAAGCACAGGGAGAATCTGCAAACCAAATCACACACACACATACACACATACACCAGGGGCGGGAATCGAACCCAGACCCTGGAGCTGGGAGGTGACCGTGCTAACCACTAAGCCACAGTGCCACCTGGCCAATGATGATTGAAATTTATTTAAAATTGTAAAGAATAAGTTCCACTCCATACTGTACATACCAAACAGCCAAACTGTTGTCACAAAGTTTGAGGCACAAGACGTGTTTGAGTGCCATTTTACTATTTCCCTTCACTGGAACTGGGATGCCCGAAGTTCCAAAGTCAAAAAGCATTCTTTGGAGATTCTTACTGAATTGGAAGAGCTTATATAGTCTGCAGTCCTGGCCTCAAACCTACTTAGAAGTGAAATGTAAAGTCGACTGTATGCCAGGTCTTCTCACCTAAAATGAGTGCCTGACTTTAATAATACTTCTGTTGCTGAATAAGAAAAAGTTAAAGGCGAAGAAAATGTAAGGTTGACAATCAATATTGCTAACATTACCTCCTCTCAGAGCAACTCGATCATATCTTAAAAGAAAGAAGAAGCAAGGACAGTTATGGGACGGTGGGATATGAAGCAACTTTCAGAGAAAATATGGTAACATGAGAACACCAGGGCACATATGGAGTCCTGTGTCAAGCAAGCTGACTAAAGATTAAACATTGCATAGTCTGAGAACAGTCACAGGACTGGACACCTGTGTAACTGCATACAATGTCTCAGGCTAATCATTGCCCAACAGTATTTTAAGGGTTGTGAGTAATAATCTGAAATAAGCACAACGCATTTTATCTGCAGTGGATGAAGCTTTAAACATTAGTATATTTTTCTCTATCAAGCATACTTGTATTTAGTCGACGTCAGACAGACCCATCTACAAATTTTTCCACCAGCCGCCAAGGCTGTGCAGTGTTTTAGTTTCACAAGGAAATACATGACACATAACATAGCTTAGCTGGCCAGACTTAGCTAATGTTCGTTAATGAACATCCAAAACCTGTTCCTAATTTCATTGTACAATAAAGGCTGCTTCTTCTAAACGGACAAGAAAACTAAACAGCTAAACGAATGAAATCTCTGACTGTTTTTCACAACCTGTCCATCGATACAGAGACCAAGACACCAGTTTAGGGTTAAGTCTACACCCGGCAGTCAGCGTTCAGTCATTATTATCAGCTAATGTTAGATACATTACATTACACAGCTAACAAAGTTTCTTTTACCCTTGGCTTGAGGTTACATCAGCCTAGCTACGCGAGTTCACTATCAAATGAGTTACATTTTGGCTTCTAAAAATTTGTTTTCATAAATTTCGATATATCCCCAATCTGAGGAGTATGTACAGTACTATACTGTATTTCCTTCAGGATTAATAAAGTGTCTGTCTGTCCATCTATCCATAGCACTACTAAAAAAAGGGACCTAAAGAAATCCTGCACTTTAACTCACAAAGAAATCAAACATTCAACAGTGAAAAATAATAGAAAATCTGCTGAAAATGAAATCAACTGTAAGTGTAGTATTGGGTGAACTAATGCACTCTTAATTGCTCTGACAGACTTTTATTGCAGGCCAATCTTTAAATAAAGAAGGACCAGTAAAGAGAATCATATGTAGGACAGACCTGTTTGGAAAAAGATGTCTGACATCCAGATAACGCAGGAAAAAGAGAGAACCTCAAAAAGTGAGAGCATGTGTGACAACATGTGCGTGTGTGTGTGTGTGTGTGTGTGTGAGTGACAGAGAGAGCTGTGTAGATGGACCTTCTGGCGAAAGTCCAGCCTTGGCTTGTCTTCAGGTCGAGCTGTCTAGCTGCAAAATATGCATTTTGAACACATAATGCAGGAAATGATTGATGTTCAGTGCAGAAAACAGCCTCAACTCCAATCTGAATCTCCCAGTAAGTGAGAGAGAGAGAGAGAAAGAGGGAGAGACAGACAGACGAACAGACAGACAGACAGACAGACAGAACGAGCGATACCTTTGATAGAGCTAGTGGGAATGATGCCTTCCGCTGTGCCTCCATAGCCACCGGATACAATGCTGGTCTCATTGAGGTTAGGCCCAGATACCATTACCTGCTGCAAATCCTACACACATACACACACACAAGGAGACAAAATAATTACCTTGTCTGTGGCATTCAAATTCTTGCAATTTTGTTAAAAGGACATCTTATAGCCTACAGTGCATGGGGACAATAGGTTTGTGTTAGGGGAGTATTAGGTAACCTTTGACAAAAAGAATTAAACATTTCATTTGCACTGCAATTTGACATAATTGACTTCCAAACAGACTGTATTTCAGACAAGTCGCCATTAAACTAATTTGAAGAATTAATATTAAGAATTAAGATTCCCTTCTTTGTCACATGTACTGTACAGAACAGTGCATTTTTTTTTTTTACATCTGGGTTAGAAAGCTAGGGTAAGAGTACAGGGTCAGTCAGGACACAGCACATCTGGAGCAGACAGGGTTAAGGACTTTGCTCGCTCATGGGTTCAACAGTGGCAGCTTGGTGGTTATAGGACTTGAACTTCGACCTTCCAATCAGCAAGTCAGAGCCTTAACCATTTGAGCCACCACTGCCCCATGTAGCCACGTGGCTCATATTAATGGATCTACACTAAAAGTGTTTCAGGCATAACTCCAGTCACAAACTGTGATTTGTGCGGTCATTAAATTACCACATGTACAGTAATGTGCATCTGATCCAAAAACAAAAGTCTTAACGCTGCCCTCCTACAGAGCAGGATAATCACTTCCTCAAACCAAAAAGGGCATGTAAGCCTCACTGCAGGGACATGCAGCCGTAAGATACAGCATGCAGCCGCTTCACATTATCGACTGACATCAGCATGCTGTACATCACTGCTGCAGCGAGCAGAACATTCCTTCTGAAACACTAAATAGCAAATGTATGCTTAGTGCACTGACAAAATGTCAGAGTGACAGTAGATTAGTAACAGGTATTAGTTTTATAGGGACACAAGTGGTTATAAGACAAAAAAAATCCATTGGAACCATCAGTATGTCCTTAACATACCTGAAAAGATCCCCAAACATAAAAGTTTCTCTAAGGTTTAGCTGTGGGATAAAGCTGCAGTAAGCAATTTTTGCCATCTAACTTATTATTATATACAGATATGGTATTGGTAATTATCCAGGATTTAAGCCAAATATTTGTTTGTAATTATTTAATAATTTATTAGACGTTTGCTAGACAGACAGTAACATTACCTATTGACAGCTGTCGTAGACTGTTGATTCCTTTTTCGATTTTTAATTCGATTTCATTCAATAGTTCTAATGTTTACTGTCTCATTTGTCTAAAGCAGTTGCACTTCTTACAGGTTTACAGTAAATAAGTTTTATAGTAAACTCTTAAAGGTTTTTAAATCAACACAGAAATTATCTTCAACTTGAACTGCTGATTGTTTAAATGTCATGTCTAATCTTCATCCCTGCCAATCTTCTGCTCCACACTCCAGTCCAGTAGGTGGCAGTATTGCACTAACTGCTCATAAATCCAAAAGTAGTAGTATTTGCTCTGGGTGCAAACAGTTTCCAGCAAAAGCTGTGGTATATTTTTTTAAGGAATCAGTCAATTTTACACCATTGAACATTCTACCCAAATACGAGGGGCGTTCAAGTCAAACCTGGACTTTCTTGTGAATGAAGGCGTAAAAACCGGTTGACATTGTGCAGAAGTCTGATTGTCTGTAAATGATGAGTAGTGAACACTTGATCCTTTAAAAAAATGAACAAAGGACTTGCCATCAACTTAAGGTAGAGACATCTGTCTATGGGAACTGTACACACAAATCACCAACAACACTTGCACATTACTCGGCCCTCGCGCAAAACCATTTACACATGTTTTAGGCCATTAAAGAAGTTCCTGGGAGGCCAGCATTTCAGAGTTGAACAAAAAAAAAAAAACTTTCTTCCTTGATATCCAAGCACTGGTGAAACACTGGGATAAGTGCATAAGTGTAGCAGGGCATTATATAGAGAAATAAAGGCAGTTTTTACTCTCACATAACTGTGTTCTGTTATTCTGCACAATCAAAAGTCCCGGTTTGACCTTATGCCCCACATGATTTAGAAACATGTGAATCTATTATGAATCGATAACTGGTCTATCAATTCAATTTACTGAATCGACCAACAAAAGGTGAACTTTAATAATCCGTTAAATCACACAGCTCTAGTGACGTCCACCCATTTCCCCCTCCATGTCATGTCTTCACGTTGGGGGAGGAGGCTCAGCATTCTGGCTCTGGGAAGTTCTTCAGTGAATAATTCTAATGCATAGTTTAAATTGCAAACATTGCTTACAGCAGCTTTACAAGTTCAGGTTAAACGGCAGGATGCTTTTCAAAACTGATGTATGGAATGCTTTTAATTAATTTGACCATTATTTAGAAAAGACCTGATGATCACGTCAAAATTGCTAGTTTAAGTTATATAATTTAATATAAAATAAACTCTGTCACCGTTTCTCTCTCTGATGTTGGTGCCATCTTTTGTTTAAAAGATACGGGTTCAAATTCGAGAGCTTGTTATCAGTAACAGTGCACAGGCCTTCATTCTGATTAAGGGAGTGAAGAGTGAAATGGTGGGGGGGAGGAAAAAAAAAAACGTTTTTAAAAAGGCATTTCCTGACCCAAAATCACCAGGCCAGACCAAACAGTGTGTGTTTGGCGACAGTTTAATTACAGCTGTTCTCTGCGCCTGTCTTTATAAGCACCGATCCATCCTGTTTCTCTGCTTGACATGGATTTCATTACGTTTTATTTTAAATTTTCTATTTCTATTTTTGCTCTGTAATTAGGAAAGTTTCTGCACTGGACTATGGAGTTGGAAGGAATAGATTTTTTTTGTTGCAGAACTGCAAGTACTGAATCTGCAAGTATATCACAGTGCTATCAAATGATTAACTCTGATCCGTCACAAGGTCTTGGATAATTTTTATTTAAGTTTCCTAGTAACCTGAGAAACTGTATTTTTGTCTAATTAAAACAAGAGAGCGGATGGTGGTATAAACACCTCTTTATAGAGGTGCCACAAAGCAAGCAATAAGGATATCTTATTTAGACATCCCACATCATTGCTAGATTAAATGGATAAATATAACTATGAATTATTTAAAAAGTCTGGTTCTTTAATTCGAAAACAGTACAACACAGGAATTTGCATAGTGCTGCAGTATAAGAGGAATAAAACACTTCAGGACTTGATGTTATGTAAAAGAATGGACCTCAGATATGCAACAAACCATTTGGTCACTGACCATTTTTGCAAAAACTAAAAGTTTTATTGCATATGTTAGAATGTCAAGAAAATAACAATACTTTGTGTCCTTTAATATTATTATTTTCTTTTTAAACTTCAGGAACTACGTACATCATGTATATTAGTCACCACTGCCAGAGATTTTGCAACAAATAAAGCTATACACTAGAATTTTTGTTCTCCTTTTATAGACTTCGTGTAACTGGTTGGACAGTCGTTTTCTCACAACTGAAGACACGGAGGCTAGGATGACAATTTCATGTAGCAGAGCAAAAAAGAGCGCAATCATCAAATCTGTTCTGCACCTTGTCTTTTTTTCAGTCCTGTTATTGGCTACAGAGGACACAGAATGAAATAGGGTGGGGAACTCATGTGGCCCGTTCCTGAATTTTGAAAGGCATCCTGTTACTCTTGTTGAAATTAGGGGCCAAACAGCAATACAGGGTTACACACACACACACACACACACACACACACACACACACACACACACACACACACACACACACACAGAGAGAGCCTCTGTGGGCTCTGACCCCTCCACCAGTGCGCTCCTCACCCTTCGGTCTGGAGGACGCCCTACCTTCTCATTTAGGCCCCACTGTACCTTTGCAGCCTGCAGACATGAGTGGATGACAGAAAGACATACAGAAAAAGAAATGAACAATGCAGAAACAAAAACAAGTGCACATGAAAAAAATAATAAATCAACAGTGCCATGAAATATGATTAAATAATCTCAGCAGAAATGAACAAAATGGTAAGAGATAAAAGTAATAAGATTTATAATTGGTTCATACACATCCCCTTCATGCAGGGCTGTGTGCCAGGTATGATGAATGACTGGCACCAGCGAGCCCAAAACAATGTTATTTTACAAGCAAAAGAATGCACATTTGGGAAAAACTTGATTTGGAATAGCACGCATAAGGCGGGGAAATAAATAAATAAATAAAATCACAGCAATGATCTGGGAATCTGAGGCAATGGTGATTTTCAGCAGAACTGGAAAACTAAAGAAAATGAAGGCAACGGAACAGCATCCTACTGATGATCAATGATTGCTTCTTGGAATCCACCCCAAAATTATTTTTATGCATCTGTGTCACAAATCTCCCCCTCTCTCTCCCCCCCTCTCTCTCCGCCCCTCTCCCCCCCCCCCCCTCTCCCTAATGCATGATGGTGCATCACTTTATTTACCCTGATGCAGCCATCACTCTGGAAAAGGGTCAATTTGAACTCATCAGACCACGAGCCCTTTCACCATTACGCCACAATTGCTTTATGCTCCTTAGCAAAATGAAATCCTGATTTCTGATTAGTCGCACTAACAAGTGGGTTTCTTATGGCCACACAGCCGTTCAGTCCTAATCCTATGAGCTCTCCAATCCGGGCTTGCCACTTTCACTATTAAACATAACTTCACCAAGCATTCATGTGATCTTTATTGACCGTTTTCTTCCAAACACGTTTCTTCCACAGTGTTGATGGTTCAGCACTATCCTTCAAGTTTGTGATAATATTTCGGATAGCTCTTAACCATTTTAGTCATTTTAAACCCTTAGATTTTCTGCGCTAGATTCTGGTATGTGTGTGTGTGTGCATGATAGCACATACTAGAAATAGTCAGTCTATCATAGTATAAGGCATATGTTGAGTGTCACATTTCTTCTACATTGTGAAAACTAAGAAATATGTTAAATAATCCCGTAATCTTAGAGTCCATCATTTACACACTGGTTTAATCTCCATGTTCTTTCAAATCAGCACAGAAGAAAATTCATCTGTCTCGGCCTAAACCAGTCTAGCATTTACATTATAACGCATGGCCTGACAGCCAGCAAGTGAACACCATTACATTTCCTAAAGCACCCCGGGGTAAACAGAATAGTTTAACTGATTAAACTGCCTCTGGCTACATTAGTGTCATTTGTGTAGCGTAAACTGTAAAAAATGTGCCAAAATAACAATACCCCTACTGAACAGGGCAACTCCATACACTGGTTTAAATCTCATTAATATATTAAGAAAAAACTTTAATGCGAGCACTAACACATTAAAGTCAGAGTCATGAAACTTTAACTAGCTTCTCAAGTAAATTTACTCGTCCTTTAAGCAAACACAGCAATGTTTACCCAGCGTTCCTCTCCCGGAACTAAAGGCCTTGCACAATCGTTTCTCTTGGGCGTGTCACTACACAATGCGGCCACTTCACCTTTTGTTTACCGAGTTGGCATTTCCCGTGTCTGCCATATCAGCATATTTATATTCACTTAACCCGAGTAGGAAAAAACATACAATTTATACCATTTTCCTTCAGTTAGCCTATTAGAAGCATTAACCTCCTTAAGTTACTGCTACAGCGTGCGGTTTTATCTCAGTCGACTGAAACTTGCCTGATACCAGATACTGGCATTCCAACAGTCTCTCTTGTGTAAGATTACACACACAATCACACATATGCTCACGTACACACAATCACACGTATGCTCACGTACACACAATCACACGTATGCTCACGTACACACATACACGCAGGCACTCAGTGTTTAATCCACCTGCTCACTGAAGATTTTCTCTCAGGCCATAAATGTGAACTGAACACAAACACGTGGCCTCACTCACACAACTTTAAATACCACAAACTTATCACCGTTACATGACCTCTGTGAAAGTGCTCCATCAACAGTAACATCTCAATTTCAAAAAAGCAAAACAGACACGTATGAGAGTGAAACAGAGCTGCTCTTACCTGTTCAAGGCCATCGTCCTCACCCAGAGTTCTGGTGTCCCCATTACTGTTGATAGGGATCTCCATTGTGGCCGCTTTGCTCATGATACTGTCTGTCATGCTGGAGCGTCACTGAAGGACAGGACAGGACAGATAGGCATGGGCATTAGGGAATAGGAGATAAAGGCAGGAGAAAAAAAAGACATCAAGAAAGAAATTATTATTATTATTAATGGCTAGAGGTTAGCCTTCACTATTCCACCTACTTACTGTATTTGTCTTGAAAACTGAATGATCTTTAACCACTAATAATCTTTAAATAGCTTCAATAGTAAACAACATTTCAATTACCTAACCTTAACATCCCAGTTCGTCTTAGCAGCTAGGAACCCGCACCATGGCATGTCCTGTTAACAAGTGCATCAATTGCTTCTGCAAGAACTGTTTTCTGTAAAAAATTCAGTATTTACTAAACCTAAAGTGAAACCTGTGCATGCCTTTTTCTCATCTGTAAGGAGAGGATTAGGATGAAGAAAACTAAATTAAACAGGAGTTTCTGACTGGGAATTTGTCTAGACCCTCATGATTCCATGAAGAAGCTGATTAGAGATGATCACATTTCTTTTGTGTGGCGATTCACCTATCACCACACTGACACCAAAATCTAATTTTTAAAACTATTTTTACATTTATGGTCAAGATAAATCAGTCAATCGGCCAGAGACCAGAATTACGTTAAACGTTAAACGCATCCGATCTGTCTTGTTCCCCAAACTAGCAAATTAATAAAAAAAAAAAAACCAATCATTACACATTTTTACACAAAACACCATCAAAAATCTGTTAAATGTTAGAAGCTGCCCGCACCTACACACTCACTGTCAGGTTGAGTTTTGAGACTTTTTTGGAGACATTAAAAGAGGTAAAACATTGCCGTTTCTTTATATCCTACAGATAGTAAACTCTGGACCATTTACAAAAAAAAAAAACTGGTGGATGAAAGACAAGTGCTGCTCAGTAAAAAAAATTTTTTTTGTTTACTTTAATTATGAGTTAAAAGATAAACTATTGTATTTGAAGTTCGTATCAGGACATAAGATTGTGATACTTATAGAATCGCAATATGAACCGGGACCCAGGCATCAGGATAATATTTTATCAGGAGGTGACCATTGATTCCTATCTCTATTCCATAAGCTGCAGTACATCACTGATGATCACTTTGTGAGCCTGTGTGAGGCTGTCAGGTACAGTAGCACTGAGGTCCTCAAGTGGAGCAAGATGGGACATCCTCATCTTTAAGGACTTCAGAATTTCAGCCTATTAGAATACCAGGCATGAAGCAGCACTGGACTGGATATCAGAAGGTGAGCAAAATGGTTTATCAGCAAAGCACTGGACGGATGAAATAACCTTTAATGAATTCGCACTTGCAGTGAGATGACAAAGCCGGCGCAGAGACAAGAGCTCTTGAGTGAATGGTGAATGCAGAACGTTCTGCCAATCCCTTCTACCTATAATTTTTTGCTATTGAACAGTTTTGTGTATGCAAAGCTTGGGAACTGTTTTTATTTATTTTGTTGATTATTTCCTAGGAATATTATTTGATGAGGATATTTGTCTATCAGAATATGCTACCCCTACATTCTACAATAAATACATGTCTAATGAAGTAACAAAAATGCTCCAAGTATGATCATTGTAAATTTAACCTTTCGCATTTTGTATTTTTCAACAAGATAGCACCAATCGATAGACCCTCACGGATTTATTTTCTGACAAGACAGTATAATTTGACAGAACACCAGCTTGCTCAAACCGTGTAGCTTGTTCAGACCATATCTACGTCTTTTATTGTTTTATTGTAATGAAGCATTGCTTGTAAAGTTCTCACTAAGTTCGATGCGGAAGACGTTTATAACTTATTACAGCTGAGCATTAAATAAATACTAGACACTCCTACAAGCAACACGATGCACTTTTAAAGGGTTTCTTGATTTTGGTGTTGACTGAGTAGGAAGGCGGGTTTGAGTTCAGGTCATAAACAGGATTTCAGTCTACGGCTGGAAAGATTAAAAGGGGATAAGCTACTGGGAAGCCAAAATGTTCTGTTCGTGCCCTTTACACAAGGCCGCAGCTATGGCTACAAATTAACCTCCCCTTGGGCAAACAACATTAGCATCAGGAAGGTTTAACTGACCCAACCTTTAGTAAAGCCTTGAACAAGGGCATGTCTGGAGCATTCCAGACATTTACTCCTTAACACACAACGACTCTGTGTTAAGAGACTAAAGAAACAGCTAGAGATAAACAGACACAGGGAGCAGGTGAGACACAGACTGAACCTGTATTTCCCACCCGTTACCAGGGACACACCGGCTCTGTCCTGAACCGCCCCTCCTGCTCTCCTCTACTACATCCTACACTAACTAGGAGTCGTGGACGGAAGCCGACAACAACACATTTTCAGCAGGAATTCCAAACAAACGCGTGTACAGATCCAGAGAACATCGTGACATTTCCGTCACCGCAGACACACATTTGGTTAACAAATGTGATTTGGTGCACGAGACACCATGTCCAACTGTCTCTGTATCCCGTCCAGGGCCCACTGTCTCCGTGTGTCCATGTAAAACAGCTATTCGTGTCCATCAGGAAGAGCGTAGCGAGCGCGCACGACGTGCATTTTCCGTCAGCAGATTTCAGTGCAACATAACTGAAACCGTTAATGAGATCATTTCTTTAGCTTTCCGATAAGCGCGTGATGATAAAGGATATAAACAGTGATCTCACCTGAGCGCTTTGACGTGTTATCGGACCAATCGGCAGTCTCGTTGAAGTCTAATCATGCGCGAGCTCCCGCTGACAGTCCAATCTAAGGCTGGTATTAATGAAGCGCTGCATTAGGAACCGCTCCGCGCGCTGCTCCGTCTCCCCTTAGCAGCGGTTTCTCATCTTCAGTGGATTCTCCTCTCCCTAGCGGCTTGTTTGTGGCTCTCATTCGGAAAAGCGGCCCACAATGCCTTTCGCAGGGTGACGACAACGACAATCCCAAATCGCTCCCTACTCCATAGATGAGTCCACTAAATAGGGCGTGAAGTAATGGCCTGTAATGGCCGCAGTGTTTGTTATGTGGGAGCGATATGATATGGGATTCAGCCTTTTCCTTTGACAGCGTGGAAGGCAAACACTACGGAGGTATAACCACCATGACACGCGCTTATGGTGTAAAGCGGCGGCCATCGAGAGAAGGTCAGCTGTCACCTTGTAAACGTGTAACTCGTAGATACATGGATACTAATGTTTCCTTCAGGCGTCAGCTAACGCACGACGTGACGTAAATCTCGCGCTCTCGCTCTCTCAAAAACACATTGGTCACTGACTTTATTTATTGTATCGATATTCAAATTTAATCAATGAAACACATTTTTTCCCATTTAGTTTAATTTCTCTATTGTTTCTTTGTTTTTTGGTTGGTTGGTTGGTTTATTTTGTCTGTTGTTTTATTTAAAATTTTTTGTTAAGTTTGCTTATACTGTATATCGTCTATAGATATTTTTTAGTTGTTTTGTTAACTGGGGATAGTTAATTGTATAATTATTTTTACACCTGAATCTTGTATTTTAATCTTTTTTTCTTTCAGTTTGGGAATTATTATTATTATTATTATTATTATTATTATTATTATTGTTGTTGTTGTTGTTTATAATTGTTTATAATATAATTGTTTATATTATTATTGTTGTTGTTGTTTGTTGTTGTAGCTGTCAATAATAATAATTATGAATAATATTTTACATTTTTACTACAATTACTACAATTTACTTGCCACCAGAATTTTGGTAATCTACATTTATATCCATCCATCAATAGGATGGAGTCCAACTTGGAAACGTGGAGGCCAGCAGTGATTATCATTGTATTTATTCCCAATTTTACTGTCGTGGTATAATCTCCTGGCAGCATTCACACACTATGGAGAATTTTGCAATGCCAAGTAGCCTAATCTGCATGTCTTCGGACTGGGGAACTGGGAAGTGGAGGAAACCCATTACGCACAGGGAAAATATGCAAACTCCATGCACCCGGCCCCCGAGGCAGGGATCAAACCTGGACCCTGGAGGTGCAAGGCAACACTGGTAACCGCTAAGTCACTGTGTCGCCTTATATATTATACAGTACAGTCATTCAGTACTTTCAGGTAGTCAGCTGAATTCATTTTATTGCCACGTACTGTATCGATGCCTAAGCCTTTTTTTCTGATTAGCTCCAGTAATCAGTGGGTTTCTTCTGGACACTCGGATATTGAGTTCCCATCACAAGAGCTCTCTTTCCATTATGCCTATGGAACTCACATAGCTTTGAGTTCTTCTCTTGTCTTTTTTACAAAGACAACTTCACCAAATATGTAAGTGATCTCAGATAACGGTTATTCATGATTTTGTTCCAACCCCATTTCTTCCACAAAATTGAACATTCCGCGCTATCCTTTCTGGTTTAAATAATGTGTTAGATTATGTGTTTTTTTTTATCCAACCCAAGTAATTTAAAATCTTCTTAGTTGTTTGTTTGTTTGTTTGTTTTTGTTGCTGGAGAATATGCATTAAGTTTATCTGGTAACTTGGCCACATATTTTTCATGCAAAACCCCAGAGCCTACAATATTTTTGGTTTGTTTCCATTTAAAAACTATAATAATATAATATAATCTGTAATATAATATGTTGCTTTCTTTACAGGCATGCAAATGATCATCTACTACACGTACACCTTCATGAGATGCTTGCAAATTTGTTTATGCTACATTTATATTTGTCATGGGGAAGTTTTCACCCGAAGCACGGAAATAGTTTACTATCCATTCATGCAGCTCAGGATCTTTAAGCAACACATATTGAAAGTGTATTTATGACACTACCACTTACAGTACATTGTCCTTGAGCTCTAAAGTTTTTACCCTGTAATTTTCTGAACAGTAGGTGGCAGTACAAAATCATAAGCTAAGGTGTGTGTATTTAAAAAATGTTTTGCCTTTCAGACCTTTTTCAAATTCAAGAAAATAATTTGAAGATTATTTAGCACCATTTTTTCTTTCTTTTTTTCAAAACATCATGTCCCCAACTGGTGACATGGGTATAAGTCCCATCTTGAATTTAAACAAGAAAATCAAACCTTTCACTGTCCCTTTAAACAAGTTGATGAGAATACCTTAATATAAAACTGAATCTCAGTAGTCATTAAAATAACCTGAAAAAGAAATGAGGCACAGTACATATTATTTCTTACAAAAAATGTCTATCCTGAAATAATTTTCATGAGAGATATGAAATGTTTAATGGATACAATATTTCCAAGCTTAGTAACACATAACAAAGAATTCCACTGTAATACAGAAAACATGATCAAAATATGTGATGTACAGCACAGAAGTTTCATTGTGCATTTCTTTTGTGAAGCGTGTATATTCTGTGCATGGAAGGGATTGCCGAACACTACACAAGCCTGAGATCAGCATGTATCTGGAGAAAGAGCTGGCACTGTTACACTGCCTCTACTTCCTATGAGAAAGCTGGAAAAGTGCTGAAGAAGCGAAATGCAATCTATAATCTATCTTGACTGGGCTCCTTTCTCTTACTTTGGCTTAAGGTAAGTGACAAATCAAGCAAACGTGCACCTTTGTCTTTCTCATAAACCTCAAAAGATTTCCTTCATGCCCAAAAATGAGCATGTAGCCATTTGTCCTGTTTCTCGACATTACTGACACTCACTGACTCATGCATTTCCAGTAACTTTGGCCTCAGACCTGGGAAGAACAAAACATCACAGTTTATACCTGACATAAAATGCATGTTTTTTTTA